>JAGDQP010052433.1:0-13785 GCA_022664845.1 Lepisma saccharinum | reverse complement strand
CGAACACGTTTGCTGGTGAAAAATTCGCTTCAAGAGAGGCTTGTGAAAATCGACTGTCTCAATTTTTTGCCAATAGGGACAAGGGCTTCTATGAGAGAGGCATCATATATATATATATATATATATATATATATGTGTGTGTGTGTGTGTGTGTGTGTGTGTGTGTGTGTGTGTGTGTGTGTGTGTGTGTGTGTGTGTGTGTGTGTGTGTGTGTGTGTGTGTGTCTGTGAAAAGATAAACTTTTTTTTCTTGAAAAAAGATAAAGAAAATCACACTATAATTCGATCTTGGATTCTCCGTATTAACTTTCCGACATACTACCAATCCACTTAATTGATAATTGAAAACTGTCTTCTTGTCAGTCATTTACGGTGAAGGAGTAATGCGCCTGTGTGAGAATGATCCCGCCGTAAGAGGAGTTTCTTGTATTTGAGACACTACTACAAGGCACTTGTGACTAGCGACAGGAAGAGCGCATTGTGAAAATACGAGTTAATCGTGCGTGCAATAAAAAAATGCCGTACCTGACTTAACTAACCTCGACTACTAAAGTATCAGAAGACCGTTTTGAATATTGAGTAACAATATTGTTTCCTTTTAATAAATAATAAACATTATACAGTTTTTGCTAATTTCCCACAAAACAGCTTTTTGGATTTGTTTTCTTCTTCAAACTGACGATTCAATTGAACTATATGCAACATTGTTTGTATAGTTAATGAACGAAATTGACTAGTATTCTTGACACTGAAGGTAAATTATTAATATCTTTTTCCTTTTTTTTTCTTCATAAATATTTGTTACAAAATTTTAAAAGAAATCATCAGATAATCAAGGCTTTGGTTAACGTTATATGAATAGAAAAAAATTGATTGCATTACAACATCGAACTTTTAGCATTAATCTCAAACAAACAATATTATATAAATAATAATTTCTGCAATTTTTAATTGACTTTAAGGTTAAGCAAAGGGAGAAATATTCTTTTTAACAGTCTATGAATTTAAAAAAATGGTTAGTTCTTTAAAATACTTCAAATTATATAGCCTGTTTGACAAGTAGGTTCATCAATTAACATCTGAATTGAAAGTGGAAGACTTTTATAAGTTTTTAGAAGAGCTTTTATCATTTATTTACGAGAAAGATCAAATTTGGAACATTAAAATAGAATATGATTAATGTCTTCAGTGTAAGTGTTAAGTTCACAATTACAGAAAGGTGAATCAGAAATCTTAATTTTGTGAAGTTGAGCGTTCGTCGTTACATGTAGCAATCTCAATGTAGTGAAGATCATTATAACTTATCTAGGTTTTTTCCAGCTAGTGAACTATGGTTTCCTGAGTTCCAGGTCAATAAATGGTTTGGTTAATTGTTGGTTCATTGATGGAGTTGAATATATCCACTCTAGCTACTGCATTCTAATTGCTGATCCGATTGGACACATTAAATGTCCATGGTAAACGAATGTTATGTATTTCCTGAAGCTTTCTAGCAGATCTAGCTAGTTCATCAGTGATGTAATTGGAACGGGACTAACTATGATATTTAATTCATGTCAAATGAATTGTACATTTTTGTTGACTTAGATACTGATACGTATACAATATATTTATGACAAAAGGATTGGCCTTAAATAACTTGAAATCTAGAGCATTTAACGCTTTAATTGCTGCCTGAGAATCGGATAAAATTAAAGTTTTTTGGAAGATTTAATTTTTTGAATATATTTTAGTGCTACATGTATGCCAATTATCTCTGCGTTAAATATCGAAGTTTCATTAGTTAATCTTTGCTGTTGTTTATAATTATTGGAGGGATAATAAATGGCAGCCGCTGTTGCATCAATTGACTTCGACCCATCAGTAAAAATGTAAAGATAGTCTGACCATTTATTGTAATAATCTTGTATATTACTATAATTTGGAATAGAGGAATCTACCCGAAAGGTATTCGTGAAATTAAGCGTAAAAATGGGATTACTACGCGTCATTAATAACAGGTCAAGTCCATTTAATAAATCAGACAGTTTGGAAAATTATCATATTTTTGTTAACCGGAAGTGACTGTGTCGCGAAGGAATGAATAGAAACCAGAATTTCATTGTTAAAGTAATGCGATAAATATATTGTCTCCATGTCTAAGTTATATTAGTTTATATTTTTTTAAATTAAGTGTGCATTGTTGCTAATAAAAGTATTTAGATTTAATGTTTTAAAGCATTGCAGTATAATTTGGCAGGAGTATTATTAGTTGTTGTAGTAGTAATGGTAGTAGTAGTAGTAGTAGTAGTAATAGTAGTAGTGGTAGTAGTTGTAGTTGTTGTAATAGTATAGTACAAACCTCAGTAGCTCAGTCGGTAATGGTGTGTCACTACCCTGAAATCGGGAGACTTGGAGCGGGCCTGTTTTGTATGGGAATGATCCCACTTCAAAAAATGTGCACTAGATTCACGCCACGGCGAGTTTCGCGCCCAAGATAATTATATGTCCACGAATTAAGCTATTCACTAGTGAGTCTGAGGAAAATGAGAGAGAACCCATTCGGGATGGTCTCACTGATCTACTTAGGCAGGGTCTGATTTTAAAAAGAAATCTTTGAAGTCCTTTGTAAAGTCAACTTTGGCTTCGGTCGAATGCATGATGATGAGAAAATTGATGGAGTAAGGAAAGTGGGAGGAAACGGGAAAACTCCGAGAAAACCCATGTACACGGTGTTTCTTCACCACAAAGCTCACGTGGCACAAGCGGGATCGAACCAAAGATCCCACACACAAGAAGTAAGCGCTGTACCCCTAACCTACCGCTACCCGTGCAGGGGTAGCACCACAAGTCCTAAATTCCAGAAGTCCTAAATTTCAGAAGTCCTAAAAGGCAAGAAGCTCAATTCTCTGGATTTTGCATGAGTCCTAAATTGAAGAAGTCCTAATTTGCACAAGTCCTAAAAGAAGAGAAGCCAATTTTCTGGATTTTGCATAAGTCCTAAATTGCATAAGTCCTAAGTTGCATAAGTCCTAAATTGCATAAGTCCTAAATTGCACAAGTCCTATATTGTACAAGTCCTATATTGCACAAGTCCTATTGCACAAGTCCTAAACTTGTTTTGTGGCGCTGCTATCGCGTCGCAAGCCTGTCTCGAGCTTACATTGCTATATGGGAATATGTATTAACTTGAAGATGTATCAATATTAAGGATCCTAAGTACCTTTTTTTGTTAAGTTGCGTGTGTGTTTGATTATCCACTGTTGTTAGACTAAGCTTTTATTTAGCTCTTACAGGCATTCTTCATTACTAGATCCTTATATCATTAAATGCTGTTGGTCAGGAAAAATTGTTGGTTTGGAACCTTGAAATCAGGGGGAAAAGATGAAAGTAATTTTGTAAGATACCTGTAAAAAAACTATTTGCAACAGGAATGACACACAAGAAACTCACTAACATGTTATCTATTTATCTTCAACTAAGCTCATTTTTTTTTCAATTTCTCATTTATTTTATTTTTATAGTAATGAACAGTTTTCAATTACTAAGTGTAATTTAATTGATCAAACTCTGTTGTCAGTTATCAATCATTTTAATTGATCAAAAATTCATAGAAAAGTGGTAAATAAATTAATATATATACAGGGTGTCCCACGTAACGCTGCGACCGGAATTAGATTCGAAATGAAACAAAATGTGACAAAGTTGGTTGCACAGGGAAGTAGCCATGTCGGAGGCTGATAAAATTCCGTAAAAAGCAAGGCGCCCCAGGGCCCCCATCACAGGGCCCCGGGGGTCAACTACAAAATTTCGAATGGCAATATGGGTCGAGTAAAACTTGGTTAAATAAATCTTGGAAAATGACACAATGTTCCGCAAAAACATATTGTCTACGGGTCACATTTTTCAAAATGGCCGCCGGAAACGGTGTCTGTTGCAGAGAAATTTGCATTGTTCGTAGTATGAAAACATTGGAGTGCAATGAATGGAACAATATGCAGAGGTCCAAATGGCAGTAAGACATGTCGATTGGTGTTAGTATGGTGTTCGTTAAGAATACAATATAGATTGTTAAGACTACAATATAGATTGTTAAGACTACAATATAGAATGTTAAGACTACAAAATAGATTGTTAAGGCCACAATATACGTTGTTGAGACAACCATATACGTTGTTAAGACTACAATATAGATTTTTAAGACTATAATATAGGTTGTTAAAATTATAATATAGGTTGTTAAGACTACCATATCGATTGTTAAGACTGCTATACCGATTGGTAAGACTACGATATCGATTGTTAAGACTACAATATAGGTTGTTAGGACTACAATATAGATTGTTTAAAATACAAGTAGATTCTTAAGACTACAATATAGAATGTTAAGACTACAATATAGATTTTTAAGGACACAATATAGGTGGTTAAGACTAAAATATTGATTGTTAAGAATAAAATATTGATTGTTTAGACTACAATATAGGTTGTTAAGACTACCATATTGATTGTTAAGACTATAATATAGATTGTTAAGACTACAATATAGATTGTTTAAACTGCAATTAGATTGTTAAGACTACAATATAGATTGTTAAGACTACAATATAGATTGTTTAAACTGCAATTAGATTGTTAAGACTACAATATAGATTGTTAAGACTACAATATAGAATAATAAGACTACAAAATAAATTGTTAAGGCCACAATATAGGTTGTTAAGACAACCAAATACGTTGTTAAGACTACAATATATATTGTTAAGACTACCATATCCAATGTTAAGACTACCATATCGATTGTTAAGACTACAATATCGAAAGCTAAGACTACCATATCGGTTGTTAGGACTGCCATATAAGTTGTTAAAACTACAATATAGATTCTCAAGACTACTACATACGTTGTTAAGACTACAATATAGGTTAAGACAACAATATAGGTTGTTAAGACAACAATATAAGTTGTTAAGACTTCAATATAGATTAAGACAACAGTATAGGTTGCTATGACTACAATATAGGTTGCTAAGACTACTATATCGGTTGTTAAGACTACTATATTGGTTGTTAAGACTACCGTATCGATTGTTGAGGCTACCTTATCGATTATTAAGACTACTATATCGATTGTTAAGGCTATCATATAGGTTGTTAATTCAACAATATAGGTTGTTACGACTACAATATAGATTGTTAAGACTACAATATAGGTTGTTAAGACTACCATATCGATTGTTAAGACTACCATATTGATTGTTAACACTACCATATCGATTGTTAAGTATACAATAACGATTTTTAAGACTACAATATAGGTTGTTAAATCTACCATACGGATTGTTAAGACTACTATATTGATTGTTAACACTTCCATATCGATTGTTAAGTATACAATAACGATTATTAAGACTACGATACCAATTGTTAAGACTGCTATATCGATTGTTTAGACTGCAATATAGATTGTTCGGACCACAATATAGATTGTTAAGACTACATTATAAATTGTTAAGACTACAATATAGATTATTAAGACTAAAATACATATTTTTAAGACTACAATATATAGATTATTAAGGCTACAATATATAGATTGTTAAGACTACAATAAATAGATTGTTACAACTACAATACAGATTGTTAGGACTACATTATAGATGGTTAAGACTACAATATGGATTTGTTAAGACTACAATATAGATTATTAAGACTACAATATAGATAGTTAAGACTTCAATATTGATTGTTAAGACTTGACAGGGCTTTATTTGTTACTTTACTTTCTCTAAGGTCTTTTCTCCGGACATACCAATCTTGAGGAGAGTAATCAAAGAATTTTACTATTGTTGCCCAAAAGGTCGATTTTCTGCATTCGTCCTTGTCCATCCCCTAACCTCGCGCACAGATCGATGTCCAGGGCGGCCTTAAACGAAAGTAAGAAACTTAGTAATAGTACAACCAAACTTTCAAACACTTTAACTTAATATCAGCTTCTGTCTTCCGATCGACTCTATACATGAAGCGCTTACGACTTTGCACCTGATAGCTATATTACTCTCAACTAGCTATTAGACTTCAATCAACTAACAGCCTGATTACTCACCAAAGATAATTTTTATGCAAACCACATTAATGTCTTCCTTCATTAATATTCTGCCTCTGATTTGCATATACGATCAGTGTAGTAATGAATATATATTTTGAAGTATTAATACAGAATAGTCCTCTTGACGGCTATGACGGTGTATATATAAGGTACTTAGTTATCTTACGGCAAACAATTAAATTCAACTTCCCCATAACAGCTAATAAGTCATAATGCAATATAGCCCCTATAGCCCTCCCCTTGGATCCGTCCCTATATATGTAATATGTTCAACTTTAAGCTTACGCTGGGAAAGGTTTACAGTTAACCTGTGTTCTGAAACTTATAACTGTTAAATCAACTGGGTATTAATTTGTTTTCATTGTAATTTAGTAGTTTCAATTTCAACATGTGAGCCTGGGGGGAGCGGACAAGAGGTCAAACGGGGAGCACTCTCCCCCTTTTTACCTTCTGCCGTTGTCATTGATTGTAGTGTATTTTTATCGGATGTATTTAATCTTATGTAAAGACAGTATTTAAAAGAGGTAATGTTACTCTAGTGAGCAGTAGCGTAACTTGAAGCTTCAGCGCCCCTACCCCCGCAGACCTTAGTCATGCGCCTATACTTTCTATATATTTTTCACCCCTGAAACTCGTGCGCCCCTTACGCGTCGCAGGAGTTGCGGGAATACTATCTAGATCTCCTAGTGAGAGTAATATGAACTGATCTTTTGTACAATTCTATTTCGTATTAGATTTACATACACATTTTATATTATGCTTACCATATAGACCGTTCTTCTAAAAAATGTGTATTTCTTATGTATTTTAATATGGTATATGTATATAATTTTATTATGTATTTTAACAATGCATATGGTGTTTGTTATAATGCCAAATCTCTAGTATTCTAAGAGGTTTACGAAGAGCCTCTAAAAATATTGGTAAAGGACACTGACAAAACGTCATCCAGGACAGCGCTTTGAATTCAAAATATATGAAGATTTTTTATTTCTTCAGTACCAATTAACTGAAGTAATTTAAGACATCTTAAACATTGACAACAAAATGCAATGAAAGCAAAATTTACTATTCTACTACAAATTGCGAGCTCAAATTACCATAAAAGATCATTTGGTGTATACCAAAGATAGTTGAACACTAAAATATAAAGAAAGACATTTGCATTGGGTTTACTTTCTTTTATAGGACTAATAATTCACATTTAATATATGATGAACCATCTAGTGGTCATGTGTAAATTAAATTATGGCTAAAACAATTATATGAAGAAGATAAACTTTTATGGTAGATAGAAGATGGTTCTCAAAGTGAGAAACAAAAATAATTAGTTATGAGGGGAAGGTACAAGTAGATATTTTCTGTCCAAAACAGTTAGAAATTAAGTCACCCTTATAAAGCACTTTATTGCAGCAAAAATTATAAAACAGGATTTGGAAGTAAGTAAATAGAAGTATATAATATTATTCAGAATTGACAACAATGATTTCACCAGACCCACAATTAATTTTGGAACTATTTACTAACTTTAAATGTTAATAAAATCTTTATATTTAAACCTTAACTTAAATACTCTTGCTACGAAATATTTCTCAAAAACCAACATTAGGCGTCCGGATTGATCTTGCAACCAGACACAGGACAATTATCCTAAAACCCGGACTGTCCGGTTCAAAAACCGGACGATTGACAACGCTACGTCCGAATGCAAGATGTGTAGATGAAATCAAACGTTTTTCAGAAGCTACATGGATGAGGATAGCAGCAGGCCGGAATATGTGGGAAGAAAAGGGGGAGGGATTCATCCAGCAGTAGATAGAAAACGGATGAATATGATGATGTACTAGTTAGCCATGCCATGCAAGGAGATGGTGGGACTATACCTTCAGTTTTCGTTATTACTAAGAGTTATCGATCTGACGAAGCTGCATGACAACTTGTGTTTCTGTCAGTCAGTAGAATTTATTTAGGAGAAAATATCTATTAGGAACATTTTTTTCCTTATGTTAAAATTGATCTGAAAATGGTTGATACATAATACTTAATAATATTATTATTTTTTTTTTAAGTTATAGAAAAGAAAAACAGAAACGAAGCAAATAAAAAAAATTACAAACAAGCAATAATAATATCTTCTGTAATTCGTTTATTCCTGAATGCTATAATAAACATATAAGAAAATCCAATAAAATCGTAGTTTATTAGACTTTGTTGAACACTTAAATAGTATTATTGTATGGACAATCATTCTACTTTCGCGACTCACGGTGAATTCTTATTGATGGTTGGCCGGGGGCTACACCGGCCGTAAATCTACGTGCCGTGCTTACGTTCCAAAAATGATAATTCGTTCAGTAAATATACAAAAAAAAAAAAAAATGCAACCTTGTAAAATATGAAACCAATAAATGAGGAGTTTTGATAAATTAAAACTTTTGATATACTTACATAGCAGTCCTAACGACATTTAAACTTTAAACTCAATAATTTTAATATTTCTATAGAAATATTTCTAACAATGAAGTATTATTTTAACAATGTTATATTTGATTCTTCGCTGTTGACTTTCATACTCAGATTCACGTAAATACGAATAGAGATGATCTCTTTAAGTAAAAAATTTATATTATTTGCCAGCGCTAAAAGTTATAAACAGGACGCATGTAGAGAGGTAGAGAGAAAAGCGATAAAGCGAGAAAAGGAAGGAGAAAGAGAGAGAGAGAGAAATTATTGGAAGAAGAAGATCTTCTCCCTCTTTATTCAAAAAGATGAAGGAAAAAATTAGGAAGATCGATATTTCTTTCTCTCCTCCTAAAGAGAAAGGGAAACGAGGAAATAGAGAGCAGCAAAGGAGAAACAAACAGACTTCACAGAAGGGAAAGAAACTAAAAAAATAATCTAAAAACGTGTAACAGTATCGTCAACTAACTAACTACTTGGATTGATCAGGCAAAGGAAATTTCATAAACAATGAACCAGCCATATTGTTTCTTATTTTCTCGTGGCAGCCAATCCCATTCGATTTCACAAACTGAATTTTTGATTAAGAACATTCACTGATTCCCTTCCACCCCGTGTTCCTAGTACATGAGCCTACTTTGGGGTATGCATAGATGTAGTAGAAATAGGAGGTGGAAGGAAATCAGTGAATATTGTTAATTAAATATTCATTATGTGTAGGCGGTATGGGATTGGTTGCCAGAAGACAATCAGAAACCAGAAACTGGCTCGTTAGAAGTTGTCTTGTTTATGCAATTCTGTGTGTCTGATCAAGCCAAGTAGTTAGTTAATGAAACTGTTACACGTTTTAAGTTTTTTGACTTAAAACATATTGATTTGGTCAGCTTTTATTTTTTATCTTAAGGGCTATTCACACTCTAATTTTTTTTTTAAAATAATACTTGTTTGTTTTTTATCGAGTTGTATGTGCATGAGTAGATGTTCTGGACTGAGATTTTGCTGTATTTAGAAATTTATTAATTATAGTTTTAATGCTAAGCGATACGTAACGCATGAATTTTATGGAGTTGTTTTGGAATTAAAAATCTATCGGATTTCAGAAAAAAAATGGCCATATGAATGCCGAAACCTTGAACTGTGATATGAATAAATTTATGGAGTTTCAGATTAAAAATGCAGCTTTTTAGAACATTTTAATTGTTGGAAAGCACGATGATTGAGTGGACAAATTCCGTGCGAAACACGAAAGTACAATGAAATCACTATCTCACATGGCAACGTATAAAAATATTGTAACTTGTTACCTATAATTTCAATCTCTGAAATTTACTCTTTTATTCGATGTGAATATGTTTGTGATGAAACTAATACCATAGTTTTAAATGGTTCATGAAACGATAAACAGTTTTAAAATTCTCTAGAACTTCTGAGAGCTAGCGACAATTTCTGTTTTGCGAGAAAATGTGGAAGTTTATGGTCAAGAAGTAGTCTCGCTGTTACTGATCCTAAACGGCAATAAATCTTTCTTCCGTCAGCTTGGGGCGTTATAGTCCTGAACAATTAGAACTCGCCGAAGATCCTCCTCTTTGCCTCCCAAAAAGAGTGGGGTGGGAAGATAGCTTTCACATCTGCAGAAGAAAAAGAAAAACGAAAGAAAGAAAGGAAGTTAAACCATTTTTATGGTAAATAACAATTCGTTCGAGAACAGGTTCAATTGTTTTTCTTGCTGCATCTCACATGCCTCATATGAAGTCAAAGGTATGGAATTTCTTTCTTACAATGCCCCTTCAGTTTTCCTCTATTTCTGTCGAATGATAACTCGAGCTCTGTTGTGCTAACCTTGAAGCTGTTTCTATAAAATTCTATTGCCAGAAAATCCTTATCTTCAAAATCCTCAAGGCAAATATTCATCTTCAAAGTGCTAGTTGCTAGTTTCTGTCTTCATAGCCGATGATACAGAAGAGCAGTTAATTCGTAAAGTACATAACAGATAGGATCTTACAAACAGAGCAGAACAGACTTACATTGATCTTACAAAAAAAAAATGTAGCTGAAAATGTCAGGAATATTTTGTGGAATGAGGACAATTTGTAGTTCGAGAATTTATGCAGTTCCTTGGGTATACATGACTGTTTCTTTTAGTAGGTTATATGGTGTAGCATACTTCTTCCTTAGCCGCGATATGAGAATGGGAAATACACGTTACAAACCTTCATGTGGGTTTGAAAGTTGTAACACTAAATTAGTTTGCACTTTTTTCAGAGCATGATTGAAATGGCGGTCGCTAGATCCTACACCAGTAGAGAAAAAGTAAAACAAATTTATTATCTAAGTTTTAGGTCCCTTGATAGCGAAGTTATAGCTAAAAAGGACCTTATAATTCCTCTCTGTCTGTCCGTGCCCAGAAATTACATCTCCGGTATTACAGGGGCAGAGAGGTGTCGTTGGGAAGGTTTTAACTAAAGTAGCTCAGGGCCCCTGGAACCTTCCTGATTGGTGCAGTGGTTCGATGTTGCCAGCTCATTTTCTAAAAATGTCTTCAAAATTAATTGTTCAAATTGCTTTCATTCAGTTAGACTTAGCTGCGCCAAACTTGGCATAAACATTCGACACAATAGAAAAACAGTGAGAGGGCCTACGTTGCCAAGCAACTCTATTTGAGAGCTGCCAGCCTATTTCCTATAAAATAATCTTTTTTAATAGCTTGCATTATATTAACCATAGCAGCACCAAACTTGTCATAAACATTGTTTGGCACAATATGAACTATTGAACATACTGCGGATATTCCCGTTCCCCAGGAGCTCCGTTGTCAGTGTTGCCAGCTAATGCCAAACATATATCTAATGAACCATGAGAGATGTTTGAAGTGTCGTTGGAAAGATCTTAGCTAGACAAGAAGTCAAAGAGAAGGTGAATGGGCACAGATAGGCATCCGGGAAGACCGTGCACCCAATTACTTACATCAAAATTTATATATAGTACAAAATAATTGGTTTTCTAAGGAAAAAGGGTAAATTAAACAGCGAAGAATTGTGTGTAGGCCCTATATGCAAATGTAAGTTTTGTAAGGAATGGGAGGGGGGTTGTCCTCGACTACTTACATGAAATTTCCCTAGCAGTTGAATGTAAGCGTTTCTAGAAGGGTGAGAGTAAAATATGTATAGCAAACCGTTTAGATTACCCAGGAACCCCGTTGTCAGTGTAGCCAGCCTATGCTAAAAATATATCTCATGAACCTCAAGGGACCGGAGCTTTTGCGATTGTTGGTTGAATCTCAGCTCTAACTCGATTCTTATAATATCGCATTGTTACCATTATTAGTAGTTGTGATATAATTTATTTTAATATCGTTGCTAGTGCTCTTATTGCTTCTACAAGTAAGACTGTAGTCAGTATTTAAAATCAGAGGTGTTGAACCTCGTGCGGTCCGACCTCGACCTCTAATTGTGAGGTCGAAGTTGAGTGAGGTGGAGGTTGAAGTCCTGTCGCGAGGTCGAGGTCAAAGTCCGATCGCGATGTCGAGGTTGAGCAAGGTCGAAGTTCTGTCGCGAGGTCGGGTCCAAATTAGGGATGGCCAAATCCGGATTTCATAAGGATTTGAGCAAATCCGGATTTAAAATCCTGGTTTTGAATCCGGATTTGAAATCCGATTTTGGAATCCGGTTTCGGAATCCGGATTTGGAATGCGGATTTAGAATTAGGATTTGGAATGCGGATTTAGAATCCAGTTATTACAAAATATTTTTTTAGTTTGAACTTACTCTATTAGTTTTAACTTCTAATTAGGACTCCCATAAAATATACAATGTATTTTTGTTCCAAATAGGAAAATAAAATTGTTTCCCAGAACCCCGAAGGACACGCTTGATCTTAGGATGCCGGGAGTGTATGAGAATAAATATGAATATGACGTGTATTATAATGAGCAGACTGGTCGTGCAGTGCAATGCAGGATGTATTGGAGCTTTCAAATATCGTTACCCTGGAACCAGGAGGTACTATGTCCACTTTTGCTAGTTTTGAGAAAAAACAGTTTTAAAGTTCGAAGTTTCATTAAAAGACAGTAAATTAATCATATTTCTAACATTTCTAGCCTCTTGGAGGTCGTTTTGTGAGATAATATTTATGGAGTTGATGCTTTTCAGTATAAGGTCTTTGACTGCAGTGTTAGCTCCATTTTGCCATAAAGTGGACATAGTACCCCCTAGTTCCAAAGTGACGATATAATTATTTTAAAAAAAATCAACCGTTGCATAGAACATGAAACACTTAAAGAGAGACATGAAATACTGTTTGAAGAAACGCGAACTATACATCCTGAAAACAGAATAGTTCTAGAATCAATCTAAATTGAGTTAAATGAATAACGAAAATGGGTTTATTTTGTAACCTTTGTAAGTTTGTAGTAGTACTTACGTTAGTGATAGGTGGAATATACTTATCGAAATCATATCGAAATCAGGCGATTGGACATAGCAATTTGTCCAGGACCACTAAGAATTTTAAACTCAAATAAGTAACAATAAATTAAACGTATACTGTCACGCCGGTAGAGTTTATATAACAATGCTATAAGTTTTAGTTAATTTTAATAGACATTTTATATCAAAGAAAATGCCATGACGATGTGAGCAGCAAGGCTTACGAAACGATCGTCGGGTTCAAAATAATAAACACAAGGAATATCCGAAAAAGAATTTTTCCTCAACTTCGTCGAGTTCGGTGGACATCAGCTAACAGTCTTGATTTTCTTCAATTGGTAATATTGGATGTCTTTTGCGAATATGAATCCAAAGTGCAACAGTGCTTGTGCCATTCGTCATCACGTTATTGAAGTAATTAAATTTTGATGATGATATATCATTTCTCCTCAAATGAGTCCACACTGGGAATTCGACGATTAGACGTCCAACTGAGAACATCTAGTGCTGTGTGGTGTGGTGACTACGTGTTGAGAAGAGTTAAATTGTGACAGACTTTTTAAGTGCACATCAGACATTTTGACATACACACTTCCATACATATAACACACACATACACTATACATACCCTTACACGTACTGTACATCGTTTCCTGTTGCAGTTTTCTCTTTTTAACTTCACATTGCATCCCGTATACGTCGTTTCCCCATTTTCTCACACCTCTTTATAGAGGTGGCGAGCCTATGAATCACGTTTAATACTTTTATCACCAATTATTCTATACTTTTTCACATTTTACTCAAATCATATTTA
>JAGDQP010052432.1:0-12227 GCA_022664845.1 Lepisma saccharinum | reverse complement strand
ATGTAAATATGTAATATTGCTTAGTTCCTGCTTGCCAGAAATATTTTGTAAAAAAAGTCATAATATATAACTTATCTAACTTCTTAATTACATGAACCGAAATTAATATAGATTTTTCTTACATCCTCCTTGACAATATCCGTTTCCCCCAAACGTAAAATTCTGGGGAAAAGTCTGCCCCGAACCAGCCCCTAAATACGTCACTAGTCATCTTGGTGTATTGCAATTGCAAACAGCTATTTATTTTCTATCTACGACCTTCGTATAAGACGCAGATTATCTCAGAATAATGTCATTGTCACATTATCACTTTTCTTCGAACTATATTTTATGTAATTCAAATACTTCGATTAGAAATGTCGACGCAAGAAGTGTTCACCCACTCACAACTGACACTCTGAATTGGACAATGAATGTGTGCAGCATGAATCGTAAGGATCTAAAAATTCTTTCATCGATTTCCTGTCTCGTGTGGGAATAAAACATTAAGGCATACTTAAAATATTCTCATGTACCTACTCTGCAAAGAAATCAATATTTATGAATCGTGCATATTATGAAGAGAAACTCAACAGCAATACCAGTGCCTTTCAGAGTTTAGATATAACTCAGTATGTGGTTCGGGACATTAGCGAAAAGTTGAATGGTAGTAGTAATAGCCGCTCTCTCTCTCTCTAGGTTGGGGCTGCACCTCCACAGGGTAGGTTTATCCTCATTTATTGTGACCTACTCGTGATGGCACACTCTTATACCAAATTTCGTTTCTCTAGTTTGAGCGGTTTGAAAAATGGGTTTTGGTGCAGCCATTTTGGATTAAAGATGACGACTTTTTTCACGTTTTCTTATATTGTTGTGACCTACTAGTGTTGGCACACCTTCATAGCAAATTTCATTTGTCTGGCTCGAACGGTATAGAAAATGGGCTTTGGGGTGCCCATTTTGGATCCAAGATGGTGATTTTTAAAAACAAAAGTTGTAATATTTTCTTAAACTGCTCGTGACAATACACCTTTGTGCCAAATTTCATATTTCTAGCGCAAACGGTGTGAAAGATCAATTTTTGGTCCGTTATTTTGGATCCAAGATTTCGTCTTTTGATATATTTTCTAATATGTTCGTAACCTACTAGCGATGATGTACTCTCATACTAAATTTGGAGGGCAGAGGTATAGACTATGTATTTTGTACTACAATATGTTTGGCGGCCATTTTGGATCCAAGATGGCGACTTTTTCATCATTTTGCAATATTTTACTAAACTACTCTTGGTCATACACCTTCATACGAAATTTTGTATCTCCAGCTCAAACGGTGCGGTCCTCCATTTTGGATTCCAGATGGCGTCTTTGAAGACATTTTTAATATTTTCGTAACCTACTAGTGATTTTGTACGTCATACCAAATTTCGCTTCTATAGCTCCAGCCGTTTAGTTTGTGTATTCAATACAACAATGGGTTTTGCGGATATTTTGAATGCAAGATGGCGACTTTTTCAAAATGTCGGAAGTTTTCCTTTACCTACTTTTGGTCATACACCTTCATACCAAATTTGTTGTTTCTAGTTTCAGTAGTTTGGCCTGGGAAATATGATCAGTGTCAGTGAGGCAGTCAGTGAGTGACAATGGAACTATATATTATGTGGATTCGCTTTGCTTCTTTGCTTCAATGCGGGCGCAGCCCCTAGTTCCTCGCGAGGGCTGCATCCCAACTTGGGGGTTTTGGTGGTTGCGCCCCCTTTATCGTAGCTACTCTCTTTGGGCACCTTTCCCTCATGGTACCAATCTTCTCCCAACAACCCGGGGGGGGGGGAGCTTCGTCCCCATATTGAAGGTTTGCCTCATTTATTCTAACCTACCTGTGATGGTACGTCTTCATACTGAATTTCGTTTTTCTAGCTTCAGTGGTTTTAAAAATGGGTTTTGGGTTCGTCATTTTAGATTAAAAATGGTGAGTTTTTAACATTTTCTTTTATTGTCATGACCTACTCCTAGCTCAGACGACGTCGAAAATGATATTTGGGTGGCCATTTTGAATCAAAGATGGCTACTTTTTTAACATTTTGTATTTTTTTCTTAATCTACTCTTGATGATACACCTTTATGCCAAATTTCGTATTTCTAGCTGAAACGGAAAATGTTTTTGGGCTCACCATTTTGGATCTAAGATGGCGTTTTTTGGATACATTTTGTAGTAATTTTTAACTCTCTAGTGATGATGTACCTTCATACCAAATTTCACTTCAGTAGACCAAACGGTTTGGGCTGTGTATTCTATACAACAATTAGTTTGGCGGCCATTTTTTATCCAAGATGGCGACTTTTGAAAATGTAACATTTTCCTAAACTACTCTTGATACTACACCTCGGTGCCGAATTTGATATCTAGCTCAAACGGTGTGAAAGTTCATTTCTTGCTCCGCCATTTTGGGTTCAATATGGCGTCTTTGGAGACATTTGGTAATATTTTCGTAACCTACTAGTGATAATGTACCACCATACCAAATTTCATTTCACTAGCTCCAGCGGTTTGGGTGTGTATTCTATAAAGTAATGAGTTTCGCGGCCATTTTCTAGCCAAGGTGGCGATTTTTTTCAAAATCTAATATTTTCCTAAACTACTCTCGATATTACACATTTGTGCCAAATTTGGTATCTCTAGCTCAAACGGCGTGGAAAATGGATTTAAGTTCCACCATTTTGGATTCAATATGGCGCCTTTGGTGACATTTGGTAATATTTTCGTAACCTACTAGTGATAATGTATTACATTACTAAATTTCGTTTTAGTAGCTCCAGCTGTTTGGGCTGTGTATTGGACGAAATGTCCTGTCCTGGCCTGGCCTCCAAATGTCCTGTGGACGAAAAGTCTTTTGGACCAAATGTCGATTGGACGAAATGTCCTGTGGACGAAAAATCTGTTGGACCAAAAGTCGATTGGACGAAATGTCCTGTGGACGAAAAATCCGTTGGACGAAAAGTCGATTGGACGAAATGTCCTGTGGACGAAAAATCCGTTGGACGAAAAGTCGATTGGACGAAATGTCTTGTGGACGAAAAATCCGTTGGACCAAAAGTCGATTGGACGAAATGTCTTGTGGACGAAAAATCTGTTGGACGAAATGTCTTGTGGACGAAAAATCTGTTGGACGAAATGTCTTGGGGACGAAAAGTCAAGTGGACGAATTGTCTCTGGACGAAATGTCTGTGGACGAAATATTTGTGGACGAAATGTCGCGTGGACAAAATTTCGTTGGACGAAATGTGGTATCACCAATCAATACAGTTAAAGAATTGGAGAAGTTAGATTTAGAGATACAGTCGTATTTTTAGATGAGTATCTTTACAGTAGGCAACTTGACATCCACAAAACAAATCAAACATTTCCTGTTGCAGCTATGATGCCATTGAAAGAAAATGAGTATTTTGAATTACATCCGAAAGCTTTGAATCCGGCATTACTTAAAATAAGTCATAATGTTGAAAATGATCAACAGTCTAGTACAAATAAGAGGTAGGGTCGAAGCAAATGTACGTTTTCTGGTAGGAATAATCAAATCTCTCAATGTCGTATTAAATTGATAAAGAATCAAAAAGTATCCCCTTTTGTTAGAGTTCAAGCCGGGAATCGAACCCAAAACCTTCCGAAACCGAGAAGGAAGAGGTTTGAATGTGCCGCAGAACCAGTGTTGTTTGGGTATTTTTAAAATGAGAAATTAGAAATCTATGTCGATACGGGAGCCTCTCACAACTTAATAAATTCCGAAACCGCGGACAAATTAAAAAATAATTGTTGTAGAGTCATTAACAGAAAAACAACACTTCACTTAGCCGTAGGTGAAATTATGTGAAGAGAACAGTTACAGCTGTAGTTTTTTATTAAAAAGAGAAAATTCTCAGAAATTTTTAGTTGTGTTCAATCTAGTACGTGACGTGATTTTGGCCGCCAGGCGTTAAGCGACCTTGGTATAGTTATTTCGATTCCAGATGGAGGTCGGTCATTTAATGATGAAACGAGAATTACTCATTTCGTTTCAAAATTCCGAGAAATTCTCCGGAACAAGATCCACTCGGGGGGTCAAGACTGCAGTTTGCCTACTTCATCGTATTTTGCTAAAGATCATAAAGAAAAGAACGTTCCACCACCTACAAGAAGGAGGAGAAGAAAATTCCAGTTGTAGAAGACAAAAAGACTCAGGTGAAGCATTTGAGGGGGAAAAAATTCTTAGTGATGAGAAACCTCAAGACGGAGGTAGAAAATTGCACACTACGAAAAACAGAAGGAAAGGAGAAGAAGAAGAAACCAGTTTTCCACAGAAGAAAAACATAAGAATGAAAATACGGAAGTAAATATACCGGATTCATTTGTTTCGTACTCTCAAGTGGCCAGTTCTTTTTAGGGGGAATGAAGGAAAAGTATGTTGTGGGGCTGATATCTCAAAAGAAAGATCCTCAATGATTAAAGAACCGATAATTAATTGTTTTTAGTACAATTTCAAATGTACTTAGATGGAGGAAGCTCAATCTCCTGTGTTAGAGACACAGAAATAAAAAAGTGGATTGAAAATGGAGCTAAAGTTTATAATAGAACAATGCCTATTGCACTTGCTACAGGAAGAGCAAGAACTTGAGGAGTTGTGTATGCCACAGTTAAATTTTTAGGTCACACCGTAAAACAACGTTTTCATATTGTACCGCAACTGATTAGAAGCATTCTTGTTGGCCGCTATTTCCTTCAAAACTCTAAAATAGTAATTAACGTCAGTAGGAACGGATGGTCTATAGATCTGGGCGACAATTTAGTAATTCCATTCGATATTCCTGTCAAAGATAAATTGATTCACGGGGTAAATGTATTGAGTGCTGAACCTAACCTAACCATGGATGACATTACACACATTGTCGGAAATACCCAACTTACTGAACATATGATAGAAAAATTTCGAAACATCCTGATTGAATAAAATATTGTTTGTTTCTGAAATTCCACGAGTAACTAATGTCTTGGAACATACAATTGAAGTAACCAATGATAGTGGATTCTCCAGTGAAATTAGGCCCATGAGTGAAGAAAAAAGAAAACAACTCGCTCAAGTTATTCAAGAACTGTTAGATCAAGACATAATTCGGAGAAGTAATACGAAATTCATAAGTAATCCCATTTTGCTACAGCGTAAAGTTCGTCCACCAAAGATAGCTCATGACTCGAGAAAAATTTATAGTATTACTCGAGATTATCAGAGGTCCATACCGGATATTACCCAAGCATTAAATTATCTTGTAGGGGGCAAGTTCTTTATAATTTTAGATATGTGTTATGCTAACTCGCAGATCAATATCGAAGAAAACAGTAGAAAATATACTGGTTTTATATGCAGTGAAGGTATATTTTTAGTATAAACGAGGAATGTATGGTCTCCGAAATTACCTTATGCAGATTCTTCGTGACCTATACTACAAAAATGTTATCACGTATTATGATGACGAGGTCCTTTCAGGAAGAATGCTACTGAACTTTTAGACACTTTTGAACAAGTAATGAGACGTATTCAAAAACTAATCTAACTTTCAGTAAATCGAAAGCAAAATTTTTTGTCACTGATTTTAATTTTCTTGGCTACAAAATTTCCAATGATTTAGTTTCATGTACTGACGAAAAACTAAATATGGACCAGCAGCTTCAAGCGCCAAAGAAAATTAAAGAATTGGAAAGACTGCTCAATTTCCTCCAGTTTATAAGATTCCAAATCTCAAATATGACGAAAATCTGTCTACCAATGGCTCAACGCCTCAGTTAGGGACATTTTTTTTTGTGGGGGGGAGAAACAAGTTGACTCACTAAATAGAGTCAAGCAAATACTTGCTCAAGATCCACATTTACTGCTTCCCAATTGAATGAACCGTTCCACATTTACTGTGATTGTTCCGTCCAAGCTGCCGGATATGTTTTGTGTCAGAAAGATGAGATTACTGGCAGTAGCTTTTGGTTCTAAGAGTCTTACAAAGACTCAACAAAACTATTCCTACACTATGAGAGAATTTTTGGCTATAGTTTTATCGGTTGGCAAATTTCAAGCCTATTTGATTCATGCACCGATTATCTACATCTATACCGATCATTCAGTTATAGTGAATATCTATAAATCATGTACAGTTTCTGCTATGTTGGCCAGATGGCTTACTCGTTTGGCCAGACTTCCCATTTTACTTAAGCATGTAAGTGGAAAAGGTCAGTTATCTGATTTTCTTTCTCGCATTGAAGATGGTCACACTGAAACCGAAGATTTTGAGGGAGATAAACTCGCACAAGAGAACCTGCCGCTAGAATGTGAAAGCGATCAAGGTTATATTAAAGTTGAACCTTCCACCGGTACAGTAACTGACATGTTCGAAATTCCAAAGGAACAATTAAACTTTCTCACGTTATATGATAGAAGAAAATAAAGGAAGGAAGAAGGAGGAATAAAAAGAAAAGCAGGGATTTTCTAAAGTGATAGGAAGCCCTGATTACTCCGCTGAAGAGAAACACCAGTTATTTGCCATTTTGCCTTTTTCAGAAAATGAAAATAAAAAAAGAAACCGTTGCCATGGAAACGCTTATTCTTCCTGACAAACTGGTAACAGCACAAGAAAATGATACATTTCTTAATCAGATGAAAGAATTCGTTACCACAGGGCAGTTCGCCACAGGCATGACGAGAAAGACAAGGTTAAAATGTAAACGTTTGTCTAAACAATGTAGCATCGATGAAAATGGAATAAGGAGACACATTTTTAACAAAATTGAAAAACAAGAAAACAGTTATTTGGTTTCCGGACAATCTGGGGTCATCCTGGTATTTCTGAGATAATCAAAGAGGTTAAAGACCTCTATTATTGGAATACTCTGATACCAGACATGTCAGCATTTTGTAAATCCTGTAGTATTTGTTGTGCATATAAAAGTCCGACTAATTCGAAGTTGGGATATATGTCTAGTACTCTTGATAATGCTCCAGGGTGTAATGGCTGAGCCGTTCTTGAAACAATTTCTTCAAAATATTACTTGTTTAATGCGTACCTAATCGCTGAACTTGCCGGATAAACTCGAGTCAATTAAGCTTTTATTAAGTGTCCGCCCTTACAAATGAAATAAAATCGAATTGCAATTGAAATTGACATCTGCCACCTTGGTAAGAATCTGCTTTGTTATCTACTAATGTTGGAAAATTTACTTCTACGACCGTCTGTGGAATTTTTAACAAGAAATCGGTATGGGAATTATAAGAAATAAAAAGGAATATCCTATTAATAAGTTGAAAACCAAGCACTTCTGAACGTTAATCAGTCTGTATAGTTATTCGGCATTAAATAAATCTGATATCTATATATATCCGCTCGCCGTAAGCTAACCTTGCAGCTATGTCGGATTTAGCTCATTTACACGTGATCTAATTATTTGAAAGAGCAGTTTTCATCGAGTAATTATCTGTTATTATTTTTGGCACCTCTAAAATTGGTAGTGCATACACCATTAATTCATAACTGTTATCTTTCATGTATATTCGCTTGCCAGAAACTGAATTACCAAAAATAACCTCTTATAAAAATAAACTCCTGTATAGAAACCTTCATATGAGATTCTACTTGCAAGCTATCAGATTCTCTCTTAATTTTCTCCAGGATACCTCTATAATAATATATTCCACTTTAAATACGAACTATATACCTCCATACACAAAATATCAATTTTCGTACTACAATTCTACCTGTCTCGTTGATACCTCCTTAATAATATATTCCTCCGTAAATACCAACTAAATACCTCCATACACAAAATACCAAATTCCGTACTACAATTCTACTTATTCCAATATTCCTCCGAAAATACCAACTAGATACCTCCATACAAAAGATACCAAATTCCGTACTACAATTCTACTTGTCTCGTTGATACCTCCTTAATAATATATTCCTCCGTAAATACCAACTAGATACCTACATAAACCAATTACCCAAATCCGTTCTACAATCTACTTGTTCCAATATTCCTCCGTAAATACCAACTAAATACCTCCATACACAAAATACCCAATTCCGTACTACAATTCTGTTTGTTCCAATATTCCTCCGTAAATACCAACTAGATACCTCCATACAAATAATACCGTCTAACCAGTACCGAAACTTCCATGATAATTTCTTTCTGCATGCGCCATGCTTTAATCCAAAGCAAAATACACTAAAAAAAACTGTTTCTAACACCTCACTACTCTACTTCAGAGAGAGAGAGGGAGAGAGCGAAGAAGAGAAAAATTAAAACCCAAGCCACTACTTCGGGTCTACTCTAGATTCCTCAAAAACACTTTTCCCGCCAAATCCATTTTTCATACATCCTCTACTGCCGTTAAACCACTACACCAAGTTCTACCCTCTACACACAAGAAAACACATGAGGAAATCATTACATGCACATTTATATATCCGCACAATTAAAAAACACTGGTCTCTGGCTCTTTTTTATCATTTTTCTTTGCTTGCAAGAATTGTTCAGTAAACCGGACGCACAAAATATTTTCTCAGAGAAAAAAGAAGATAAAAAATAGGGAGGGCGCGGACATCATTTTGTAGAGCTTAGCAGTCATATTCCTTTCGTAAATATACACTTCTGTTCTATACGTTTTAACGAAAATATTACACACTTTCCTTCTTCTTTAAGCTCTGTTTTTCCGAGACGGGGGAGTGTTACAAAATAAAAAGTACATTATTTACACATTTAAATACATACAACAATAAAGCAAAAAAATATAGAATATAATTATACAAATAATGACATAGTCATTACAAGGGTTAGTGGTTTATATTGATGGTCTCGGGACATTAGTACGTTCGAAACCAGGAGGGTATGCCTATTGTTTAATAGCATCTGATGCTTTTAGTATATTAGTGGAAATTGTATATTTCCACTGAAAACCATAACTAGTAAAATTGTTTTACATTGTCTGCTGACTATGTTCTCTAGAGATGGTTTTTACCCGAAAATTGTAAGTAACAACCAATCCTTATTCAAATCTGGTTTATGGGACCAAGTGATGAAATTACTACAGACCAAATCTGTACATATCACACAATACTGCCCGAAAGGAAACAAGTGTGGATCATCAGTGAAAGATGTGAAAAAAAATACTGCTGTATTATTGCAAAACCATGATAACTTGTCAAACGATATACCCATCTTAGAGTTCTGCTTAAATCAAAGATATGTCACTTCCACCTCTCTTCAGGCTAACCATATATATATGGGGTGTAAACTGAGGAGCCCTATGGAAATAAATTATGGGTACGCTACTGAAAATTTGCCTCCCAGTAATACGCGTGATTACGTCGGAAATTTAGAGGAAAAATAAAAAAATATAGAGCTGGCAAATTTAGTACAAAAAAGAACGCACCAAAACCGAAGGAAAATCAACAACAAACGAAGAAAAGCATCAATCTTCAAACTAGGTGACCTTTGTTGGCTTAAAGCTGTTCGAATTTCTAGTGCAGTTATTGGAGTAAATGCTTCTCTCTTACCAAAATATTATGGGCCGTTTAAACTGATAAATCAGGTAGCAGAAAACACTTTCGAACTTGAACATGTATCTACAAAGAAACACATAAGGGGCAACACTGATAAATTTAAAACTTATGTTGAACCACCGGATTTTGCCAAGGATATTAAAGAAAAAGACTGTCGTACACTTTAGGAGTTAGAGAAAAGCGAAGCGGAAGGGAATGCAAAAATACATTATCACTTTCGAGACCGACAAAAGTGATTTACAGGTCACTCTCATTGGAATCCTAGAGTATTGTGCGAATACTGAGTTCGTATGTAGTGACTTTTAAGCTCCTAAGAAAGGATGAATGATTCTTATTTTTCTTTTCTCGTTCTCGTTGTCTGTAAATAGCAACTTTCTTTTTTTAACCGAAATAAGTAAGGTTAGACCATTTGAGTTGTGCTCCAGTTAACGTAGAACACACATCGTAGAATAAGCGTCAAGATGTATAGACCGAACTTTTATATAGAATAGAGAGCATCATCATATACGTCGCCATATTGCCAATGGACTCCATATTACAGTAACAGATATTGGAAATTGGCTAGCGAGATGAGACACGTCTCTTGCAGCGTGCGTGAAAATTATTATTCTCCGATGAATGTTCAAATGCAGTGCCATGTTAACCGGAGATATAACAACATAAAACGAGATTGACTACTAAGAAACGTACCTTCGTCTAGTACAAGTTCCGCGTCCGTCGTTCCTGTTTATCCGCGAAAATTGTGGACAGATGCTCCGAACTTAACACTTACTGAAATTAGAGACATCAAAGAATATATTGGGCAACAGCAAAGTGGGCGAATTGAAAGTAATAAGCTTCCGACTCATCAGAAACTGACGTCGTTTTTGGTGAAACTTCAAATTCGCAAGTCGCTGAAACGTCTATCTCAAAGGCCGGACTTGAGTGGTGTACTTCTTAGCGGAGAGACGTGTGTTGGTGTCGCTCCTGTTTGAACGGCTGTTTATGTGGTAGAAACGGACTGGACATGGAAAGCAAGTAAGTGAACTTTTTCCATATAAGTGTGACATAAACTAGCGCAAGCACCAACTTCCCCCGATTTTTTGGAGGGGAGTTATTGAGTGGCGAAGTTGTACACGTAAATCTTATAGAACCGCAAGAAAGGCCACGTTCAAGCCAACACGTACGTAATGTAAAATGAAAAATCATTACTCAGCATTTCAAAAATAAACCGGAAGAACGAAAAAACTAAAAGAAATTTAAAAAAAAAACTAAACGGAACATAACTTAGCGGTAGGCAACCAACCACGCATTTGAGTTTGGTTGGTTGCATAACGATCGGGCAAACTTGGTAACCCAAGCGACATAAAGTGAACAGAACAGTATCTTAAATTTTATCGTGTTCAAGGAGGCATCGGGCACTACGGCCTCCTGGGTCTCGTGCTCTCTGAACTGCGTCTCCGGGAATGTTGTTGCTGACACTCACAATAGTAAGTATTAGGAAAGGACCCAGTGCGTGTACGGTTACGAATTTGTGAACTCGGATATGACAGATAGATCAAAAAGAAGGCTGTCGACGGGAGCCATAATGGAATACACGGACATAAATAAATCCGGAATGAAGAAGCTCGAAACCGAGTGGAGAAACTTTCGAAATTCGGACGGGAAGGAAATATCAGCAACTAATCTATATAAGCTGAAGTGGTCAGAAAAGATTTAAAAAAAAGAAATAAATGCAAATAAATCAAGATCATCCAAAGAGGACAAAGAACTGGAGGACAAAATAGTAGCAGAAGTAAATGCCGAATGGGAAGAGGCAAATAAGGCATCAGAAACTTCGATGGAGTTAAGAAGGGTAAGGAAATTGAGCCTGTCCCGTGGGGAGGCGATGGACGTCCAAGAGATTGGAACACCAACTATGACAGAAGACCCAGAAAAAAGAAAGAAGAGAGTAAGAACACCAGAGGAAGAAGAAGCGAGCAAAAGACACAAGGATCAGGAACAAACAACAGAGTTAAGGATACGCGTTGCTTACCTGGAAGTAAAGGTAGAAGAACTTGAGAGAAACAACAACAAACTTAGCAAAGAAAATGACAGATTAATAGGAGAGGAACTTAAATTGGTGAGGTGGCAAACTAAAGTGGAGGAGAGAGAGAATGAGATCGAAAATCTGGAAAGGAAACTGAAGGAAGAGAAACAACAGGCTATCGACGGAGCCATTAGGATCAAGGAATTAGAAATTATTAGTCAACAAAATGAACATAGAAGTTTGGATGTAGAAGAAAAAATAACTCAATTGGAGGAAGAAATAAAAAAATTGTACAGAGAGAATTGAAGCCTCAAGAATGAAACAACAAAAACAACAGCAGCGGTCGTACCAACGTTTGCGGACATGCTGAAGAAGAGAGAAGAACTGCCGGAGAAAACAAAAATAGTAGAAGCCAACAAAAGACAACCACAACCTACCATACTAATCAAACCGAAGGATGGTGAATCGATAAAAGACATAAGAATGAGGCTAACAAGGACTATTGGAAGAAATGATAAAATTAATTTCCAAATGGTGCAAACAAGAACTGCCCTAGTATTGCAGATGGCGACCACACAAGATGAGGAGAAGCTGATTAACCACCCGGGAATAGGCAGAAGCTTCGAATCAATAAGTAGAGTGGAAAAGAAGAATCCGCTGATGAT
>JAGDQP010052431.1:0-13785 GCA_022664845.1 Lepisma saccharinum | reverse complement strand
TTCCGAAGAGGATCTTAACCAATCCATACAAAACAGCCCGTATCAAACCGTAGAGGAATTACCGGAAAGCTTCCACGTACACAGGAAAGCAGTTGATTCCATATCAATTGAGTGGAACTGAACAGGAGGGGCCTGTCGGAACCTATGTTTCCTTGCTTTTCTGATAGACAAATTACTGGTTCTTGACACGCATTGCCACGGGTGATGAGAAGTGTGTTCTGTACGGGAACGTAAAAGATTCATCGACGTTAAAACCAGAGCTTCATCCCAATAAGGTAATATTAAGTTTGTGAAGGAATATCAAAGGCATAATTCACTGGAAGGTCCTGAGACTTAACCAAACAATTGATGTCCTCTTCTATTGCCAACAGTTGGTTAGACAGACTGCTAGCAGTATTGTACCTAGGTAATGGCTTTTGGTTGGGATGTTTTACCCCATCCGCTCTGTTTTCCTGAGTTGGTCTCTATATACTACCATCCATTTCGCGTTTTTCAGTACTTCTGAGGGTCAGTTCTACAATCGACGGTTAAACTTCTATTCAGCGCTAAGTTCAGGCTAAGTCTGATTTTGGCCAATGAGAGTACTCAAAATGAGAGTTGGCCTCAACTTAGCGCTGACTAGAAATTTAGCAGTCGATTGTAGAACTGACCCTTAGCCTGAAAATCTTCGATGATGTGAAGGTTGTGAAAACTGTCATACAACAGTTCTTCGACTCCAAACCTCAGTATTTCGGCGTTGAATTTATCTCCTACGAAAAAGGAGACAACAGATAATAATTTGCGATGGCGATTATCCACAGTCCTAGGTGAATTTCATTCTATGTTGTTCGCACTCCTATATGCACACCAAAATGGGTAGAACATTTGCACGTACCTAATACTTAATGGCTTTTGCTCACCCTTTATTCAATACGATTTTCTCTACACATTTCTAAGTAAATATGTCAATGTACAAAGTATGACAAACAGAAACCCGTTTCTCCTGTTAATAACTGAAGAGTAAAGAAACCGCACTTTAAACTTTAATTTCGGGAAAGTTCTTTTCGTTTCATGAATTGACAGGTTTACATTCAAATGTAGTAACAAATGATGACAATATCCACCATAATAAATAACTTGATTTTAATTTATTTATTTCCTTTGGAGAACTAGCCTGAATAGGGTGAGGGACGGATGTGGGAACGAAGTCGATCAAGGCCTAGATTGAAGGTATCACCCCGGCATTTGCCATGTTTGAATGAATTTTTATTTATAGCCTCTAGGCATCTAAGGTTCAGGTCAGGATAGGAGAGGGGCATGAATTTGGGAAGGTGTCGGCCAGGGCCTATTTTGAAGGTGCCATCCCGGAATTTGCCTGGCGATACTGAGGAAAACCCGTGGGAAAACCTCAGTCGCTGGGATCGTACCCACAACCTCCCGAATGCTACGCCAATGCTCTACCACTGAGCTACGGCGGCTTGGTGCATTTGCCTTGTGTTTCTAAAAACGGATTAACCTCAGTCAGGATGGGCAGTCCCTGGAATAATATCCAGGGCCTTACAATTACAAAGCCAACGCACTATCTGACTACATCCACTTGATGCAGAGTAATATTACTTGAAGATGAACCATCTGCCCTTTCAACGATATTTCCAATGTTCTTCAGCAAATGGTTACTAATGAAGAGAAAATGTTATATCTTTAGGTGGTGGTTAGTCTCCTTTTTCTAGCTACACAGTTGTGCACCCATGATGTGTTCTCAATTTTTAGTATGTAAATTTCAAACTTGTGAATGCTAAAGAAAGAAAGAAGATACGGTCGAGATGATCGGGAGAAATATTATATACTGGCAACACTGCTGACTGAGGTCTACGCCACATTCTCTTTCAGAATTTCTCTCGGTTGGAACTCTTCCGGCGCTTTACCAAACAAACGACCCTCCCGTGCAAGTCCCTTGGGAGCTATACGTAACTAGGCGGGAATCCGTGCCTCATTGATTCCCAGGTAATAGAGGAATAAACCCCTGGCTTCCGATTTACTCCCTCGGATTACGACGAGAAACTCTCCGTTCCAACCCCGCTCATGTCTCCCCCTCTTCCACTGATATACACACATTTATATATATGATTGCATCCTACAATCCATAACGGTAAACATAACAGACAACTCAATCGACACAATGACATCATATAAAGGACACGTAGATGGAACTACAATAGGGGAGGAAACATATGTTTCTAATAAAAAACATTCGATTTAGTCCGTATTTAGATCACTGCTATCGTTATTAATTGTGGCATCTGTTATAAAACACAAATGTGGCACGCTGTGATATTGGGACTAAATGCATTAACTCTTAGATCAGGCAACAATTTGGTAACAATGAATTAGATAGGAAACAATTGAAAGCTTGTTACATTATTTTAAAGCAAGTTTGAAAGTATGAACTTCTTATAATAAAATATATTTTTTAAATTCGCTCACAAAAAGTGCGTCGAAAGAAACAACTTTTCATTTTAAAAGTTTGATGAAAGAAAACTTGACATATCTGCCTCGATTTGGAGACTTATGCAGTAACTACGGACTATTACAAGTATATATTCCCATAACTGTTATATTTTTATGAGAGTAGCGGAATTTACAATTGATATAATTTATGTATTGAGTATTGTTTTGTATGGAGGAGAAATCTACGAAGTACTAAAGAAAGAAAGTTGGAATCTTTTGAAATGTGGACATGAAAAGAATAGAAAAATCATCTGTGTAAAGAAGATAACAAAGGAAGAAGTGCTGAAGAGAATAGGCGAGAGACAAGCACAAGAGAAAGATAAATTGGTTAGGACATTGGCTGCATAGAGATTGAATACTGAAGGGTTGAAAGAAAATGAGGAAGAGGAAGAAAATGGATCCAACTCCTTGGCAATGTTAAGGAAGATAAATCCTATGTTGAGATAAAAAACGAAAGCGGAAAATCGGGATTAATGGAGAGACCCCAGTTTGCTTTAAAGGACCCTCCCGATTTCGGCAGAACAATGGTGAAGATGAAACAAATATTTTTGTATTAAACAAAATCAATGCTTAAACGTATTTTGAGTTTTCAGCAGGAAATCGTCCAGAAATAATGGCTTAGAATTATAACGCATCTAATACTCAAATACTTGCTGCATTCATCGATATAAGTCGATACTAGAAATGCCCAGACTACTAAATCATAAGTGACTTTATCGATAACATATACATATTGGTACTGAATGGAAAGATAGTTAACTGTTATTTCTTGTTTTATAACGGTCTATGCTTCTCATGAGTTTCGTGCTTTACATATTTATTATTCATATATAAAATGTCATACATTTTGTTTATTATTTTCTTGTGATGTTAAAGTTAAAAAGTAAAAAACAAAAGAAGTAAACAAAAAACGAGGAACTTTTAAAAACTAGCAGATGAACAATCAAGCTTAATATAAGCAAATGAACTGCTTGCAAGCTTCAAGTGTGAATTATTTTATAAAATTAATTTCAAATTTAGATCAATAAATGGCAGCAGAATTTGTGTTACATTTTGATTTTTAAATCAAGAAATTATTTAAAATGTCCCATAATAGCATGAATTGTATGAAAACAAATAACCGTATGTGCAAATGCCCAAAAGGTGCAATCAGATTATAAGATCTATGTGAAGTCAGACTAGAAACCATCTCGCTAAGACAGACCTGAGAATCTAAATTATGATTCATTATTTCATATACACATGAACGAAGATTCACAAGAATCTATAATATGAATAAAGATTTATTTTAATGCAAGTAAACTGCTTGTTAATCTTCAAAGGCTTTAGCAGTAGTTCTCCTGTAGGGTAGTCAGAGGCTTCATTGCAGCTCCACTTCCAAAATACTCAACCACGTATTGAAACAATTTGGGGGCCACCAACAGGAGATAATTGTTGTATGTTCCCAACTAAATTTCCTCGTGAAAGTCGTAAATAGAATCAGTTACAATTAAAGCGCCCAGCGTATTGTTCGTACCTAAATAAAGCAGGAGAAATAACTGAGAATAATGAGGATCATGAAGTACAAGTTTTAATTATATAAACGTAGCTTGTATTATATGTCTACTTAAACCCACTGTTTTTGTGGGATTTTATGGAATAATTCAATTGTAAGGTACTTAAGAGTGTCTGTAGTATTGTAGAACTTTCTACCTGTATGATTATATTGGTGAGAAGACAGAGACCAAATATTAATAAATTCCCTTGACAAGTGTAAACATGGTAGATGCCCATAAATTAATATTGACCATTCTGCCATCTGCGGAGTACAAAACCTATTAATAGAGTTGAAAGAAGGAACACAAAATGCAATTGCATTCATTTTAAGAGCAGAGGTTTTGTTTCAATTCGCACATATGGAAGTCACAAGATGATGTGAAACATGAGAAAAGAATAACGACAACGTGTTTGCTGACACGCTATGGCCATCTTACGTGTGATAACAGTAACTCTTAAATCGAGTAGATACTTCACTTCCTCATATTGAGTGAAAGGGAGAATATACTGGTATTTAGTTAATTGCCGGTATATTACCTAGAAAATGATCTTGTAATGACAGAAAAGTAGTAGATAAAGAAGGTTGAAACAGTGGCGGATAAAGAGGCGGGGCGCGGGTGGCGTGCGGCGTGCGGCCCCCTGAAGGAAAAATATTTTATAGCGTTACTTCAACAATTTCCCTCAGAAAAAGCTTCTATTTGTTTGCAAACAATTTTAAGTTGTCCAGAAATATCAACTTTTGGTGATACCGAAGTAAAATTGCATGATAAAACTTAGCAGTAGTAAATGTGATATATGAATATTGAGAAATTCGTTTAGCACGAAAATATCGAGAAGGTCTCTGATCTATTCTCCAGACCAGCGCTCCCTCTCACGAAAATAATAGATCTGCCCGTGGGTTGGGTTTTGTGCAGGACTGCAGGTGAGGAAACTAACTTTTAATTCATTGTATTAGGAATTAGAATGATTAATCGTGAAATACGATTACTTAAGAAAAAATCACAGTGGCAAAGTATAACGGGATGAATGTAAGCCATAGGATAGAATCATGACGCAACAATCACAACTAAGATTTGCCAAGTTGCATGATCAGAATGCCTGAATAGTGTTTAGAAAATACCCTTCCAAGCAAGAATACTCACTGGAGGACGTCTTCCCTCAGTCTTGTAACGGGACTAGGCCTGTTAAAGCATAGGAATTGTACCATTAGGTTGGTAATAATGGTCGAGGAAAAAATTGATAATACTAAACCTAAATTCGCATAACAATCGATTTAATGTCAATAGTTTGCTATAGATCAGCGTAGATGGTTGGTTACTTAAAGCAGCATGGGGTAACGTTTCGAACTAACAAAATATCTCGTCGAATCACTGTCTGTAAATCTGAGTAAGCAAAGCAAAACTTATAGATTAAAGTAAGCCATTACTTATTGAAATGTTAAAAAAATAGCAAACTTTTAATATAGATACAAAGAGAGTTTCAAACGAATACAAAAATAAATAGTAGAAATTTAAAGCGGCTCAAAAATATTTGAAGGTCCTTTCCATTCAGCATACACCGTATCATGTCATGACGTATTACCACGTTTTAATCGTGTAAGTTTATCTCTACCTTCATTAAAACACTAACATAAATCTTGAAATGAAAGAAAGAAGATCAATGAAAAGTACCTGCATTTGTGACGTCAACAGATGTAAAATGTCCTGACAAACGAAGGCCTAAGAGCGTCGATGATTTCGAATATGAAGGAAGTTCATTTCTAACTGCTTTGATTGAGTTGTTTACCTGAAGTCTTGAAATAGAAGAAACTAACCCAATGAAAAGGACCTGCCGTTGTAGCATATAGGTTTTTAATATTTGAATTTGAATATCGAAGTTCAATATTTTTTGAATGTCGATATTTTACGATATATCGAACTAAAACATCAAACCGAAATATCGATATATCGAAGTTCTAATTTTTTTTAATATCTATTTCGATTCGATATATAAGAAAATAGAACACCACTACACTAGATACAAATCGGCAAAATAAATCGATGTGGTTAAATTTAAATCTTTTTTTTTGTACTTGCCTTCGTCCTGCGTTACACATATTTCAATGCATGATGCATGTGTTACATCTATGTCTATTTGTCTATCTATCTATGCCGACCGGGTAGCCATGCAGTCTAAGGCGTTAGACCAACGACTTGAAGGTCCCGGGTTCGAGTATTTTAACTCGAACGTGACGGATAATCGTCACGGGCCGAAGTCAACAGTTACTAGACTGGCCTATATAAAATAAAGTTTACTCAGTTGTTTTCTATCTATCTATAACACATGTAAACTTATGTGTTAGATAACCGAACAAGACAAAATTAAAGCAGTAAAAATATTGTGTTGGGGTATGATAAAAGTTAGTGTGCCCCTGCTGTCTAGGCAACCCAAACATTCACAGCGTAAGTTGGGTGGACTATGTAGAAGGTAAAATAAGATTGTTCTATTTCATGAATCTTTATTTATTTATGGCCTTTATTAGGTAACTTTGGTTCAAGCCAATTTATTTTTCGTAACGCAAATCAACATTTCGAAATTCTTTTGGTTGTTTTAAGTTGAGCCACCAGAACATTAAAGTTCGAGATAGAAGAACTTTTTTTTCCATTGATCTCAATGAAATCATAAATCACTTGTAATCCAAGATAACGTATTTAGCTTTCTGATCACATTGTTAATATTGTGAGTGGCACATTTGAGTTTGAATTCAATATATTGCCTATATAAGGCAACATTCTATTTTACTCGAGTTTTCTCTAGAACTGACCGCTTGAATAATATAGTCTGTCTTCACAGCTTCATATTTCCAATACACTAAACAGTAGAAAAGCGGGGCAAGGTACCCTCAAAGACTTCAAACCAGCTCTATTCAAAAATACACATTTCAAAATTTTGCAACGAGTGCGCAAGGGATTCGCCAAAGAAAGTAGGGTATTTTCATATATTGTCTGGAGTGTATATGGGTTGAAATAAACACGAATAAGGCGAATTTCCGTGTGAGTACAGTGATAAATGTAATCACTGGAACCTAACAGGGCAATTACAGTATATTTACTGAGAAAAATTACTGCAAACTTTAGTTGAAAAGTAGATAATTTAATCCTGTTTGTTATGCAACCTCACGTTATTTTAAAATCGTTCCGAAATAGAAATCTGTTTGAGATATCGACTTGCCCAAATAAATTATTGTTAATTGCTGCAAGATTTTTCCATTTATGTGGATTTGAACCCATATTTTTTTTCAGATAGTTTCTGGGAATCCCTACTTGCTTTGGGGAATCCTTTACGTTTCCATTGCACAATTTTGGAATATGCATTTTTGGAGACAGCGGGTTTGGAGCATTTGACGGTACCTTACCCCCGCAGTTCTACTGTTAATGGTATTGGAAATATCAAGCTCTAAATTTAATTTTCGCACAGTTTTGGAAGCCTATAGGGCCGAAACGAAGAATTCGTGCACCCTTGATGGCCTGTGCTTTTTTTTATTTTTATGTCAGAAATCTCGTGAGGTATGTTTGTCGGTGTTGTTTTGCAACACCCTGTATATTTTTTTCAATTATCGTGGTTGAGTGCTCAAGTCAATCTCTTTATATCGTTTTTCTTCGTTTTATAATCCTTTACAACCTTAGCTTAATAAATTAAAATAAAAAATATATAAATACAAATAACTTCATACGGAGTCTGATGATGGGAATCTTATAGGTATTGAAACGCCGGATAACGATTATCTTTGTTTGAAAGCTATAAATTACAATTCCACACTCCTCGACAGATTCGAACAAAATTTGGCACACATATTCCTTAGGAGCTAAAACGATTAACAACGACATTAAAAGGTTCTGACCTCACAAGAGAGAACGAAGCGAGGGTGGGGCGGGTGCTGCTCGGAAACCCCTGGAGCTAGAAACGTGTATAATATTTCTTCTTTTCAATTCATTACCAAAGTCTATCTTCGTTCTTCGATTCGACGCCACCCGGATAAAAGGGAGGAGAGTGTGAAGACGAAAACCTCTTAAGGAGTGAAATATGATAACTGGAAAACTGTTGAACTTAAACATTTGTAATTTAGTATGCATGTTCCTTGGAACAAAAACCAATAAATGACAATATTACAAGTCACCTCACAAAGTTTATAATTTACTCACCACACACCAACAGGTGGGCAAATCAGCTACTATTTTAACGAGCATGAGTGAAGCTTAGATTCTTAGTTCAAATACTTTGTTTTTTAAAACATACGATAATACACATTGTTGCTGACAGTCTGTCCAGCAGAAAAATATCTACCAACATCGGTCTTCCTTTAATGTTTGTGCCCAATTCTCTTTAGAATGTCTTCAATTATAGGTAACGCTGGGCGGAAAATCATTTAGATTTCCAAAACATGCTTTGAGGCGAAAAAGCATTTCAGTTTCTGACATAAGTCAAAAACGAAAGTAACTTTTACTTTTTTCCCCCCTTTTTGTAAACATGTCGACCTTGGTTTATCTTTGGTTTGTGTGATATCAACAATCGTTAGTTATCAGTCAGTATTGTACGAAAATACTGTATATACAAAGGCAATTGTATATGGGCATCTAAATCGTATCCTTTGAGGAACAGACTCTTCTTAGGCAGAAGATTGTTACACTTTCTTACCGAGACAAGGTCTCAATGACAAGCATGAGTATGGATATTCGTCACATCCAACCTAACGTATGTATGTTGTCACATCATGGCTTTGTGAATATAATATATATGCTGTTAAACTTTTTGTCACTTCGAATCTCGGCTGGACTTTAGATACTCTTACATGTATCAAATATGTTCGTATGCTAAGCATGCGCGTACATCAATAGACGACTGCACAGCAGGTAACAGTAGGACTTTTCCATTTTTTACGTGGAATACTCAAAAACGTATTGAAGCAAACAGAAGAAAAAACTCTTGGTGAACTAAAGTATGTTTCAATATCGGCTTCCGATTAATTGAAAGCATAAATGCAAAGCTCATCCAGACCGTAATCTGCTGTTAAATTAATTTCAGATAGCTAATATTACCCATCGAGAATGTCTTTGTTCCAACCGAAATTAAGGCAAATCCTACCAATCTTTCAAACAAGAAAAAGACTGTCTTTCGCTTGAAAAAAAAAAGCGGACAACCAAAGGAAGAATAAAGGAAAACGGATGGAAGAAGCAATTAACCTTTTTGTTCTGAAAGTAAAAATTTCAACAAAATCTGTAGACATTTCCGGATTACATTTTCAACAGGCCGGAAACTGGAGATACAACATTTTATTTTTAAATTTTAGGTAGAGAGGAAAAATAGAGGGGAGAACTTTTTGTAGAGTTTACCATTTCTCTCCTTTTCGTAGCCTTTTTTTTCATCTCGTCTCCCTCTTCTAAGTGGAGAAAGGGTAAAAAGGCAGGAAATGCTATTAACTGGCCGCTAATTTCTCCACTTTAATTATTTAATACGTGTTAAAGTGTTGAGCGGCGAGGTCTGATATCTGACGACGTTTATTTCCCAATATAAAATATTCAGCGTTTGGAAACTTTTATTTTATAATCCTTTTGGAAAGCATTCTTTCCTCCTCCCCTTCCATTTTGGTGTGGGTATTCGCAGGGCCTTAACTAGGGAATCCAACAAGGCAAGAGTTTAAGTGAAACACAAAGCTAAGAGAGGATTGTGAAGGGGGGGGGGAAATGTTGATAAGTATTGACTTGAGCTCAATTTTACGTTGTTAGATTATTACGTAAAGTTGTTTATTGTGTTCGTGTTTATTTAATTTCTCCCCAAACTGTACAAAAGGGGGAGATTAGTACCTACTCTGGTCGTAGAAAGAAAATTTCATTTATTTATTTAATAGTTTCAAGATACAGCACAGTTTAATCCATATTACACTGAATATAGTTAATAAAAATAAGGACAAAGTACTCATCCCTCGTGGCCCAGGCAATAACGTCGTAGACTTCTGATCGTCAATGGGTATGGACGTGGATTTGGATATTTTAGTTCGAAACCTGATCCGAATCACCCGCTCTTGACCGAAGTGACCTGACTATATGATAGGCATACCGCCTATGTCCACCAGAGCCCATATACACTAAAGGAAGACTCTCGCTGTCCTTAGTCAGCCTTCGTCCAGGCCCTCTACCTGGCAACAGTGCAAATTTGGTAAAAGAAGTGTTGATATATTCTCATGAACGTTAGCTTTGGCTGAGTAAAGAAATACATGGTGACGTCCCCGATGTAACTTAACAAAGATGAAAATACGTGTAGTAACATACTTTCACTAAAGTGGCTGAGCTGTGATGCAGTAAATATTAGTGACCAACTGTGTGAAGTTCAGAATCATTAATATGGACGGCTTTTAGTGAATATTACTTACAAAGTGAAACACCGCCAGGACCTGGACACCACGTGTTGCAGCAAGTGAAGCTACGTATTAATATACAACGAACTCGCAGTGAAACCTGCCCATAAACATTCAGAAATGGAACTAATGCTTTCAGGACCAGTTCCTGCCCCTCCTGTAATTTTAATAATAGTAATTACCATAGATTTTTGTCTATTTACATTCAATAATCCCTCCCTCTTTTCTCCTTGCTTTTACTTTTGTATAAGATGTATTGCTTTCAGTTGTGTTAGAATCATAAAGTATCAATCTCAGTTATTTGATGCCTTTCATTGACAGAATAAATTGGAACTGAGTAAGGTAAGATCTTTCAAATGTGGGGAAATTTGCTTTGCACTTCTTCTTGAGGCAGGATTACTGAAATAATCGTCTCACCCCAATGGCTTGCGCGATTACCTACTGTTGTTATCGAGTCCGGCAGTAAGAAAAGAGCTACAGTACTTATTTGTTACTGTGATGTATCGTTCGCCTTGCGCATTGTGGTGCAAGGTCCCGGCCGTGACTCGGAAATGACCAGACTTACTTAGCGATCCGACCGTCCGATGATCGAATACTGGCTAATGCCACATACCGCAGGACTACCTCAATTAGGGGTTATTTGCACACCCCTGGGGATATTTTTGTTCTTTCCGGGGATATGAGACTATTTTCAAATGTTATTACTTTGTTAGCAACTTTTCGGTGTCGAATATTTTGTACTCTCTGTATAAACCCTCTGTCTTGGTCACCATCGGAAAGAAACACTATTCAAACGCAAAATTGTATGATAAGAACTCTGCTATGCCTTGCGGGTCACCGTATCCCAAGCATATCCCCGATGACCCGATCCAAAATTTTGACCCGGTGATCCGTTTTAGCTTTGATTTAAAAAAGAAATTGAATGGAAATACTTTTGATGTCGTAAAACAAGTTACTGCTTCCATCTTTATAATTGCATCTAGCTAACTAACTCGATGGCTTATGGAACTCGCAAGTTCATCGCCGCAGTAACAAACGTTAGCGATTCGATTCTATCCTGGACAACATCAAGCCAGTTTTCATCACGAACGCCTACTTCTCGAAGATCTCTTCTAATATAGTCCTCCCAAAGACGTCTCGGTCTTCCCAATGGCCTCCTTTCATCCGGCCTTCCAACAAGGATAGAATATAATCTTCGTTTTCCCTCATCCGAGCTACACAGCCTACCCACCTTAGTCGTCGCGATTTCATTATATTTACAACATCTGGTGATTCGTACAGTCCGTGGGAGTTATTCATTAAGCAATCTCCTCCTCTCTCCAGCCATCTCGTCCAGTTTCGGCCCGTATATCTTTCTCAAAAAGTTATTTTCAAATACACGTAATTTATGTTCATCTGCTAGGGTCGTACTTCAACTTTCCTAACGGTAAAGTATTACTGGCAGAATAACCGTTCTGAATATTTTTAATTTCAATTTCCTTGATATTAATCGCGATGCTAGAAGTTTTTGGACTGAATAGAAATATGCGTTCCCTTAAACTAAGTGACTTTTTATTTCTTCCGTGACCTCATTTTTGCTTGTTGCGTATGCTCCCAAGTATTTAGATTTGTTTACTTTCTCTATGACCTCATCTTTGATTCTTATATTTTTATTTCCTTCATTCCCTGTGTTTCGGCTTGTTATCATGTATTTACCTGTAGACCTATCTCATTGCACGCTTCTACTAAGACATCGGTGTTGCTTTGTAGTGCATCTATATCGTCCCCTATTAAATCTACATCATCCGAGTTTAAGAACAGTAGATTCAAACCATTCAATAATAGTCCCTTTTTGTCCCCTTTAATTTATAAAATCGCATATTCTAACGCAAAGTTAAACAGTAGTGGTGATAAGGCATCGCCTTGGTATAATCCGTTGCGAATCTTGAAACTATCTGACATATTATTACCTATCCGTACTCTGCTTATGGGGTCGCTGAGACACATCTTTACTAGTTGAATCATTCTTTTCGGAATCCCAAATCGTATCAGGATACTGTATAACTTTTCCCTTCTGATATAATCATATGCTTTCTTAAAATCCATGAATACCTGAAGAACCGTCCCATTATATTTCCATTTCTTCTGCAAAATTTGTCTCAAGGCAAACATCTGTTCCAATGTGGAGCTAGCACAAAGCTTTCAAAAATATTATGTTTTATAAATGCGATGAAAATTAATCTAATACATGCCATAGTTTTTACTGTACACAAGTTAAAATAACCGAGCCGCCGTAGCTCAATGATAGAGCGTTGGCGTAGCATTCGGGAGATAATGGGTTCGATCCCAGCGACCGACCATCCTGACTGAGATTTTTCCAGGGTTTTTTCCTCAGTCAAACCAGGCAAATGCCGAGATGGAAGCTTCAACATAGACCCTGGCCGACACCTTCCCGAATCCTTTCTCTCTCCCCTATTCTGTCCTGAGCTTTAGATGCCTAAAGGGCTTAAATAAAATTCAAACAAGTTAAAATAGATAGAGTAAAATTTACAGAGTGTTCCAGAAAGAATGAGACAAACTTCGGAAGATGATTATTCAGATTAAAACAAGAAAATGGCTCCTACATGTTAGAATATCCTTAAAAGTTTTGCAATATGAAAAGTTACAAAATATGAGAACACTGGATTTAGACACACATCACAAAGAAAATACACTGAGCGCCCATAGTTTTGTTGGGTAGGAACTTGGTTTCGTAATCGGTGGATTCTGGGAACGATATGAGCGGGCGCCCATCCTAACTGACATTTTCCCAGAGTATTTCCCCAGTCACTCCAGGTGAATTCCGAGAGGAAACCTTCAAACTACGCCCTGGTCTGTTTTCTTGCTACGTCCTTACCTCTACACTACATCGACCTGAGATAAAGGTGCCTAAACGTCATAAATAATTTGAAAATTAATATAAGAAGCTTATTTTCAAAAGAGGGCTAGTGAGGAAAATTTTTCAGTAGGCGTAAAAAAATTCATTTCTTCACCAGTAAGTGTAAAAATACATTTCAAGAACTACAGTTATATAGTGTTGTAACTAGACAGTCCCTATAGTTACAATAATAGAACATTTTCACAATTATATTGCTCACTCTGCTACAGAAATACATTTTTTACGCATACTAAAAAAATGCCTCACTAGACATGTGCCCTTTTTAAAATAAGTTTCTCATATATATCGGCTGTGTTTTATACAAAACACGAATACACAAATTGCATCATTTACCTTTTAATGCATCATTTAAAGCACTACGATGACATTATTTTAAAACTGTTATCAAATAACCTTATACAATGGACCGTAGCTCAGTTGGTAGAGCATTGATTTCATATTCGGAACCTCCTAG
>JAGDQP010052430.1:0-11260 GCA_022664845.1 Lepisma saccharinum | reverse complement strand
GTACTTGAATACAACTGCGAAAAGATGAATGAAAGACGTAACTTATTATCACATAATTACGTTATAATTAAATTTGAATTTTCGAATAATAATGCAACCAATACAATTTATCAAATATGTAGTGAAGATATTTTTGCTTTATTTCATGCCCTCAAACAGTAGTTTCAAAGAGAATAAATATCAACTTTATGAGGTATGTTTAATAGAATTTCCTGACTTTTATATAAAAGACAGAGTGGAGGGAGAAACCAATTTAGTATATTCGAAAAAAGAAAGACAAGGTATTTGGAAAGGAAAACAAACTTTAAAAAGTAAAGTATGTTAATAAAATCCAAGACAAAAGTGAGCAAAAGATACGGGAGCTGTATGAAGTTTAAAAAAAAAATATTGGGAATACTAACGCAAGATATAAATATATAAAAGAAAAAATGTGTTGTCTTTCTGTCTTTCTTTCTTGGAGCAACTAAATTAAAATAAATTCTTGGCAGTCTTTTATAGAATGTTTGTTAAATAGAAACTTTTCTGTTACTTTTTGTTATACTCAATGGTTTAAACAGGGAAGGTGAAGTAAAAAAGAAAGGAACATGAAAATACTGGTCTTCATTTTGGAAAGTTAAATATCCTGGAATTTTTCTCTACACTCTTTTTTTTTTTAAGTTCTCCTGGTGCATGTTGTCTTCAGAGCAAATTTCCTTTCCTTTTCTAGAACTTTTCTAGAAAGAATGCCGACGGAAGAAGGAAGGGGACGGGTAAAGGATTTTTCCCACCTACTCCCACGTTTCTTTTTTTCATTTTTAGGGCGGTAAGAAACTAAAGAGATCAGAAAAATTGCCATATTCCTTCATTCCTTCAGTTTTTTTTATGTAAACCAAAGAAAAAGGAAACACTTTAAGAAGGAAGAAAGAAATTAAAAAGAGTTAAGAACGGAAAGTTTAAAAAAAGAAACGGAAGAAAATACCATAAGAAATTCCCTGCTCTCCTTCTTGTATTTGCAATGCAAATCTGGTTTGTTCCTTGCTGACTGGTAGTCGAAAAGCGTAACTTGCAACTTTTCCTTTCGAAACGTTAACTGTTGCTTCTTTTAACCTAGCATTCCAGCTACTTTTACCCTGTTGGAAGCATCTGTGTGGCAACATTTTAAGTACGAGAAGAGAGTGGGTGTAGTAATGGAAAGACGGAGCGATGAGAGGGTTGAATAAAGGAAAGAAAGAAAGAGAGAGAGAGAGAGTATAAGAATAGGATAAACACCGCGAAATCTCGGAAAATCAATGTTGCCAGAGTTTGAAACAGAAACGTAATATCATCAAATAGTTAAGGCAACATTTCGAGAGCTTTTGAGTGAGAATATTATACGAGACAAGGAACTTCGTAATAATTGTTGAGTTAACTATGTAATAATTATTTAGTTAATTTTTATTTCCACAATGTAAAATAAAAATGAAATTCACCATATGTTGTTGCTAAGTAGTTTATAAAACATTTAATACATGTATTGAAAACATTTTCCGAATTCAGTCTTTTCTTAAAAATTATGTCATTCTAAGACTTAATTCCTAACTGGTGATACGATAAAAATAAGTGACTTTTTACTTCATTTTAAAGTCTATATTTTCTAATGGTCAGATCAAACTACAATACTCCGTTTTCAGGTGACGGTAAATCAGATTAACTTCTGGCAAGAAACTTTGGAATGTTCAGAAATTAGTTTATACAGATTTCTTCTAACGTTTTCAGAAGTATTATCTCTATTTTACACAGATTTGAAAGATAAGCTAAATGATATTGTTTTAGACAAAACCAAACAACCTTCACACACAAAAAAATAAATATTCCTTTAGGAGCTATCGAAAAGACCAGATAGTTTTCGTCACCCTCTCAGACTACGAGAAATCAGTCGGTAGCTGGCTCATATTTGTCCTAATTGTAGTTACTGAGAGCTAGGAACGGACAAATGGGGAATATTTAGCGATTCAAAGGACCTATCAGTCTTAGAGTCTAATTCAGTTTTCCAAACCTTTTCAGAGCATGAGGAATCCAACGACGGGACAAACATATATAAAGAGAAACTACATGGAAATACATAGGTTCAATAAAGAAAACTTAGTAAATGAAAAGGACCTGTTAGTTTTTAAATCAAATCCATGTTTTCCATCGCCATTTCGGAATATTAGACATACAACGGTTTATGGCCCATATCTGTCCGATTTGTAGCTGCTTAAATCTAAGATAGAGGGGGAACAAACAGAGACAAAATAAACCGTTTGGGCAAAATAAAGAAAACACTGATCGAAAGTCTGACATATTGTAACTGTGCTTGGTAACACTGAGCACTACGCAGAACCAACAGTCTCTTGTTTCTTGCAGGTAGGATTGTCTGTGCACTAATAGTAGAGTGAGGCAGTGTGGTTGCGGGCGTTGTGCAGGTGCGGTGAGTTAGCAGTATGTCCGTCTTTACGGAGTTCCAAAGAGGTATAATTTTCGGTGCCCGCCTAGCTGGAGCATCTGTGAGCAAAACAGCGACGTTATACGGTGGAACACAAGGGAAGGTCTCGCAAGTCATGATGGCATACCGCACGCACGGTAAAACAGGTTTCGCCGAAGCACAATACTTGTCGGAAGACGAAGCTGCAGGATAGGGTCCGCCGGACCTTGAAGCAAATTGTGACGTTCCAAAAGGAAACAACGGCCGAGAAAGCGACTGCATAACTTAATCTGCATCTAAACACCGCAGTGTCATCCTAAACAGTCTCGGGAACTGCATAAAATTGGTAATAACGGCGTACTGCTATTACCAAGCCCCTAATAACAAAAAAAATGCATAAAGGCGACATGCATGGTGCAATGCCAGCAAAAACTGGACATTGGAGGATTGAAAACGTGTTGTGTTGTCTGAGGAGTCTTCCCTTGCCCTCTTCCCCACCATTTGACGCGTATTTGTCTGGTAAACATCCTCTCAAACGTAGATGTGGACTGTCTGCGCCAGAATGTCAAACATGGTAGCGGCTTTATTATGGTCTGCGACTCTATATCATGGTATTCGACAGCTCCTTGTCATATTACAACGTTCGATCACAGCAGCAGTGTATCTCTATATAGGTCCACCAGATCCATCCAATTATGCAACTTCATTTCCAGACTGGAATGCCATAGCTGGCACTCGCTGGCTGGCCCTGTTCAAGAGTGGTTTCATGAGCATGCTGAAGAGGTTCAACATCATCTTTTGCCCGCGCATTTCACAGACTTGAATATCATCGAGACTCTGTGAGCTGTTTTGGAAACCAGGGTTCGGCGTCGATATCCGCCTCTTTCCCCCGGCTGTGTTGCATGAAGAATGGCTTTAAATTCCACTCATCACCATTTAGGGCTTCAAATGGTCTATTCCGTCCAGAATTGAAACTGTATTGCGTACGAAAGATGGACCAACACTGTATTAATACAAAATGTTCCGATTTCCACAAGAGTTTTCATTATTTTGTCCAATAACTGTAGTGCAGATTAATGTTCTAAGCTTTACTTTGCAGGCATTCTATTCGCAAATGCATAGTTCCTGATCTAGAAGCGAACAAAGTTCAGGCGGTATCGTCATAAACTGCTTCATATATCCAGAAATGATACGCGTATTATATATTTTAGCAAATCAAATCTCCCCCCGATATATCCATTGTAACAAAGCTTATGACGAATATTTGTTTCATAATGAAATACATACGTAGGGAAACAAGCCTATGCGCCACATCCTTAATCACAATCTTCGTTAAAATAGATGTATTGCACATCTCGAATGTATTGTGAGATGTTTTTTTGTAAGTTTTTTCTGGAGATATCATATCATGTGTGAAAATGTAGCCATTAATTTGCATGCCTTCAGCGCGAAAGTAAACATCCTTCGAATGATTTGCAAAGAATTTTTTTACATGTTTTTAGATCTCCTATACGGTGGCAGAGTTTTGATTCGCCTTCTTTCCAATAACCGGTACGTCTCCAGCTACTTGTATATGTGTGTGTTAGTGAAATATACCCCTCCATAAAAATACCAGGTATTGGAAAAGGGGTAAATACTAGCATGTAGGATGATTTCAAAACATGTCAAAAGTTCCTTTGCAAATTTTTCGAAAGATATCTACTTTCCGCGCTAGAGGCATACACATTTATGGCAGCATTATCACACATAATGTGATATCTTCAGTAAAAGTCATACAAACCATATTGGTTTAGCAAACTACAATCGAGTTTGTACCCAATACATCTATTTCAACAAAGTTTATGATTGAAGAGGTGAAACATAGGAATTTCATTATCAAGGGATTAGTAGGGTTCAAATCGAAAGTATTGAACTTTCCTTTAAGCGGTATTCTCCAATCATAAGTTTTGTTGAAATGGATGTAAAGGGGGCATATTTTTTGTGATTTTCTAAATAACGTTGCTAAATTCATCATGACTGCGGATATGAAATCGTTACTGACGATGTCATCCTAACTATGCCTCGAGCTCCGAAACTAAGCATTTGCGAATAGAACGCCTGCAAGGTAATGTTATAGGACATTCATCTGCACTATTTCTGAAAATTTGAACGACGTCGAAGAGCTCGTAGTCGAGTGCTTACCTCGTAAACATAAAGTTAGGCATTCTGTAGGTAAATATCGCATGTAATGTGCTCCATTCTACGATATTGCTTCTTGTCAATAACTTTAAATTTATATATTCCTTAAAAGAAACACTGCATTTTACCTACCTTTTAAGAGGACAAGAATATGATTGCAACTATTATTGAATTTGAAATTACTTATTGGCTATAGGCATATCTGGTTCAGGTCGATCATTGCAACTATTAACTTACCATTCTGGGGCGTTTGTTCAGTTACTGAGCACATCTACCAATCATAATGCGTTGCTTTATCAGGGTCTCCTATCAATGTTAAAAATATTTATATGCAGACTGTTGCATATATACGGGCTATAACATCTCAGTGGCTGAAAAAAAAATAAGATAGCCCCCCGGAAGCTGTGTTCAAGTCTCCTTCCAACATTCTCGTGATTGAACTAAGAAAGTGTGCGACCGACAGCCCGATAACAGGACATATATTTCACCAGTTTGGAACAACTTAAACCGGAACTTGGATGGGCTAAAGGTATCATACATGCAAAGTGAGTTGGACAACAAAAGGGCAGAGAAAAAGATACATGTTAAATTAAACAAATTAACCCATTTCAATTTTTGTTTATTTCAATTGAAAATACGAACAAGGTTGTATTTTGCCGTAGGTATATCTGAAATTGATCACAAAATAACCAATTAAGGTAGTATGCCAAAATGTAAAATATGTTCCAGAAAAGAAAACCTGTCCAGGAATGAAAAAATGTACGAACATAAAATCCAATTAACATGTCGCAGCGGTAATGCGATTGTATTTCACGAGTAGCTAACAAATGAGAAAATGGAGAGGGAAAACAGATATACAATGTGTATTTCACAAAAGGTTTCACCCATAATTGAATCTTGGAAAATCAATTATTTATAAACAGATATGCAGAGAGTATCTGTCTGTTAGTGTGTGCTAGAGAGAGCACGGGAAAGAGAGAGAGAGAGAGAAGGAGGGGGAGTAAGAGAATAAAATAATGAAAACATTACGCTTCAATAAATGTATAGTTTTCATAATTTTCCAGCAATTGTATTTCATTTGCGTTATTATTGCTAAAGATTGTAATGTTTCTCCAAACTCTCTTTACAAGTAGGAAAATATGAAAACGTTCATTTCCACTGTAGTCTAGTTGTTACGATCATAGGATCCGAATGGGCACTTGGAAGGCACTCAGATTTGAGTCATGCTACTTGCATATTAATTTAGTTTTGCAGGAATTGTCACATTTACGTCAGGCGAATTTCCGTATGTTACCAAGAGTAATATCCTGCCACTAATTTCTCCATTTACAAAGTGTATGATACAAGAAGAGTGATCACTCAAGGACGTCATATCTCAGACATGTGACAGCCTTAAGCCCGAGTTATCTAACCAATGCATAAAATGTAATTAAAAGGAAAAGTGCTATATTAGTTGTTTAAAAAAATTGGATAATTAAACATTTTGTATGTGCTAAAATAATGTGTTAGAGAACCTACAGAGAAATTGCCTATAGCCTACATGCAGAAATGAAATAAGGTCCTATATGGTTGTAAAAGGCATCTCTTGCTCCTTTCTTACACACATACAATATATAACTCTGACTTGTAGTCGCTGGATGGATACTATAAAATTTACTCTTGACGTTACTTCAAATAAATGCTCCAGCTGCTCAATATACTAGGCGACCAGAATTCATTACTGAGATTCGACGACCTTTTAAATACGAGAACGAACAGGTGATGTGCCCCACGTCTACTGCACGTAGTAGTGGCTACAAAAGAACTTACGTAAAAGCCCTTAGTGCCAACTATTATAAAATTGCTGCAGCGCTTTTCAGCTTCCTGGGCTATTTATAAAAGAGTCTCCTTTACACGTGAATAAACAACTAAAAATGATTTAAGATAAAAAATATTGATTGTCATAGGATTAAAAGAACATGCATTTCCTACATGGCTAACAACAATATTATAAATGTCTGGGCCCGCAGAGCCCCAAAGGATGGACTTCTAGCCCTATGGCTACTTCGTCCTTTGAAAATATTTTTTAATTAGTTGGAAGTGTTTGTAAGTTGGAGGAAAACGAATCAGATCCTATACTGGAACAGGGCAAGCACCCGGCAAACATCCAGGAAACACTGGTATTTTATTATTTTGAGGGTCCAAAAACGTGTGAACTGGAAGTGTTCAAAAACAAAACAGTGATTTTTTGTAAATGTACACAAACTGTATAGAAAGTGTATATTATATTGAGATTCACGGGATTTCGTTTAATATCTATTTTTTGAGAATTTAAGAATTCTTTTCCTACTATAGCTTTTGTTATTTACTTATCTGTCGTAAATGGAGAAGTGAATAAATTTTGTTGAGATGACAGCGTCTCACAGTCATCAGTCATTAGGGATCTGATGGGAAAATGCATTTTTGGATTTCAATTTGTTTTGTATTGTGGTGCCTTTGTTTTATCTTGGAATGTCCTAGTTGCATCCGTGGTAATGTGTTAGAAATCTTGAAGTTGGTTAGTGCAAGTTCCCTGCTGATATCATTATTTTATTTGAAGTAGTTCTTGTACGATTATTTTATGGCGCAAAATCCTGAAAGTATTTTTTTTTGAGGAAATTTAATTTGAACAAACTTCTTTTCTTTTGTTGCCTCGATGTATTATTTTCTTCCTGTGTTCCAATTAAATATCTATTGGTGTGAACAGCACAACCTTATATAATTCATTTTTTGCCAGCTTTCCACATCTTTCTCAGCCAGTATATTTCGTAGTTTATAATTGGTTCGGTGTTGATATTAGAATTAAGCTCATGACAGTAAATTAAAGTAGGACGCATAATTATTAATTGAGAGATGGATTATAGTTTTTAGGTATAGTGGAGCGGTGGATAGTAAGATGGATTCAAGTGCCGAGAAAACTTGAAGTCCTTTTTTCTTCTGTCAGTGATATGAATTTCGAAATTGAGTCTCTGGTCAAGTGTGACTCCCAGGTATTTGGCAGTTCTGGTTGGTTTAATTTTAGCATTATTGATGGAAATGTATCTCTCTTTGTCTTTCTTTGTTCCTCTTCCACTAGGATAAAAAGTGATAAATTGGGTTTTAGTTTCATTAAGTTCCAATTTCTATATTTTACACAATTTGATAAAATATTTTGACGGATTATGTAGGATTTTGATGACAGAAGTGGCTGTTTTTGTTGCAATGAAATATGCAGTGTCGTTTTGCAACCGGCCCAATTTTTTTTTTGAGGTGGTGCAGGAGTATCATTTACGTAAGTACATTGAATATAAAATATGACTCAAAGCAGTGCCCTGGGGAACCCCTCTTTGTATCGTGATGCTGTCAGAAAATATATATCCAGATATTATCATATGTTTGTGAGGAAATTGTTTAGAAATCGTATTATAGTTGTCGGATGATTTAAGGAATAAAGTTTATGTATAAGTCCGTCATGCCAGACGGTATCGAATGCCGAGGTCAAATCCATAAAGATAGCAACCGCTCTCCATCCTTTGTTGAGTGCTATTTGTGAGTCATTTAAGGTCTGCGGAGGTAGACCATTGGCTTGAAGATCCCGGGTTCGAGTTCAGGCAGGGGTATGGGTGTGGATTTTAACAGCTAAAGGCGAATCGTGACGGGCTGAGGTCGAAAGTTACTAGACTGGCCATATAAGAATAAAGTTTACCAAAGTTTTTATCCAACTCCAGCTGTTGGCAAGCTTGGCTTAAGTCTAATACCACTTGCGTTGTGACACCATGTAGCTTGTGCAGAATGTCTTACATAACTGGAAGCGGATAAAACATGCGTTCCGAACATTTATTGATGGTTACTTTATAATCCACACATAATCGTATATCTGCTGACTTTTAAGCGACTACCACGATTGGAGTTCCCCAGTCTAAGTACTTTAATGGTTCTAAAATTTGTGGATTCTCTAGCTTATCTAAACCCGACTTTACTTTTTCTTCCAGACTGTAGGGAAGGCGATTAAATTTTCTGAATATAGGTACCGCTGATGTAGTGAATTGTACATTAACCTTGTATTTAATAATTGGGTACTTTTATATTATCTGAAAACACCGTTTCGAATTCTTTCAATATGTCAGATTTTAATAACTTTAAATCTTTGTCAATAGGCGTGTTTTCAATAGGTCTTGTAAAAATTTGACGCCAATTTGGCCAAACGAAATATGCCAGATATACCTAAAATTACATACTTTAGTTTATTGGGGACTACAAAAATTGTAATACCGTACGACTTTCATCTATCTGGCATTGCAAATTGATGATTCCTTTTACTTGTAACCTACTACCGTGGGCAGTGCAAAGCTGGTGCTGTGTCTCATAAATTCTTGATGCGAATGCCAATCGCTTGATGGCAATTTCTGACATAACATTCGCACATGCACCACAGTCTATTTCTACACAAATTTCTTGTCCATCGAGGATCATCTTTCTAATACAAGGTACACTACCTAGAGTGCTCCCACCATTTACTTTTAGATTTCCTACGATTACATTCTTTAACGGAGTCTGATCCACTTTACATTTTATTTTGACTGATATCCGCTTTACTATGTTTTCCAACTGAAGATAGCTTTGATTGTTGCTATTGCACCAGTACGTAAATCGCTTCCATATGTTTTATTATAGACTTTATGACTGTACCAATAGACTCAGTGAAATATGCTCCAATATACGGTCTTTACAACTACAACCAAAATGATCAATGAATATTGCGTAGAGTTAGTATCGTTATCCTCGATCGCCACTGTAAGACGTTAATTAGGTATGTATCTGTCAATACATCGGAAATAAATAGGCCGAAAATACATTTGACGAGGTTATTTTGCATCTTTACTTTCGTGGAAGTATCTAGAAAGCAGCCCTTAAACAAATTACTGTAAAATATACTCTCATATTTGTATATATTTACGATATATTTCCAGGTGATCATGTTATATTCCCTTTATGAAACTTAGCAATCATTAGCTCAACAATAGATTAACCATATTGACATTATTGTCACATACCAAAATTACCATTTCAGTTCTTATTTCAAATCAGAGAGGTGTTTATACTAATATATGTAACTTCTAGATACCACCTTTTTGATATGGGACGCATATCTTTCCAAAAACGATAGGATAGTCTTCCAGACTATGCAAATTCCAAAAATATATTCACTGGTCAAATACACATTCCAACATATGAAAACTCGGAAACCAATGTTTCCCTTTTTTAAATAAAGATGTCCACTGTCCAGTTCAACATTATTTGGACCCAAAATCTTTGAATCATACTCTGACTAAATTATGCCAAATAAATAGCTAATTTTGTAATTCTTACAAGACATGAAATAATAGATTATTTACCCAGAAATTTTAATGTAATTCATAATTCTGAGATTCAATTAATGAAGTTAAAAGAATCTTTAAATGGAAATGTGCTTAGGAATTATTAAAATTTGTAGAAGATATTTGTAATTGCTATACTCTCAACAATAAAGGATGAGCTAATCTGCGGGTTCATAAATGAGTGCAATAAAATCAAGTATAGTTTAAAAGGAGAGAAGTTATGTGAAAAGCTTACACTGCACATCTGCATCTCTAAATTTTTTTTCAATGTTGTAGTATAACTGTGACTGAAACCCTATTCAAGAAATATTTACTACTCAGCTTTCCAGTTGTCAAGGGTGCACTTAACCAGATTCGACAATGTATTAAATATTTCAACCTTTGCTATCAATTTGCCTAGAAATATTTGATCACATATGATATACAAAATTCGTGATTACAGATTTGGTATCCTTTAATAAACATTTCTCTTTGAAGAATGTATATTTCTTTTACCTACTGAAAAAGATTCATTATTCTCTATTATTTAGCACAAAAACGTATTGTTAACCAATGACCAAAGGATAAAAGCTAAAAAGAACTTCTAATTACTATGTAATAATGCTTCTTTTTACATCATTCACATAATGTAGTATTGTGTTCTTGTATCATTTGCATGCAAGTAGTAATTCTATATGAGTTGCAGAATATTTTATCAAGGGAACGTTATTATTCCTTTGGAAGTTGATACAACATGTGCGTTCAGTTTCAACGAAGGCTGAGAGGAAACAGAGGTTGAGACAGAGAGGAAAGACGAGGAGAAAATCAAACACGTGTCTCATAAATGAATTATGGAATGGAAGCCAGCAGCTATGAATCCTGGGTACAAAATTCTGCACACCAATTTAAGTTTCATTATACAAGCAATTGAGCGGAAACCCAGAACCACAATTGAATTTTCATAGCACAACATAGAACATACATATATATAGAAGAGGTTGATGGTGGAAAAGCCTAAATGGACACATACCGTCGTCTCCTCACGGTCTATATTCACAAGAGAAATAAAGAGAGAGGGAGAGAATGTACTCTGTGATTAATTTTATACATACATACATCTACTAATACTAGTTAGTGGCAACTCTATTAATATTGAGATTAATTGTGACAACTGCATTAACTAACGGTTTAAAGTTAACTACCCGTGATTAGAGCTGTGTTATCTAGATGACAGTGCAGTGTGTTCAATGATCGTTCTCCATATTTAAAGCAAATACTTTGTTATAAAACTTAATTTATAAAATTA
>JAGDQP010052427.1:0-13785 GCA_022664845.1 Lepisma saccharinum | reverse complement strand
TACCCGAAGCAGTGGGGCAGGCTGATGGACAGCATCAGAAGCTTAAACATCATCAGGACTTAAAACTACAACGGCAAAAAGAGCACCAATTATCTCAACATAACATACAACAGACTCAACATGAAACATTTCAACATCCATCATCGCAACAACCCCGGTCTTCAATGCCCCATATGAATATTCTGTCATCTCAGATATTTGACCCTGCGTACATAGAAACAAGGGATGTAGATGAATCGCAGCAGAACGCGGAGAATTACTGTTCTTCGATTACCATGCCGTTGGTGAGTTTAAATCTGAAGATACATTTTTCTGATTCAGAGAGCGTGAGAAATTTGTGAAGCTTGTTGCTGACGAAAATCTTTTGAGTAATAGTTCTATATTAAAAGGGAAAACGTAATGTAGGTAGCTCTTATTAAATTCAAATATTTTCTGTGTACGGCATTCCTATTTTTTTTTTTTTTTTTTTTTTTTGAATTTCCTCATGCTTCTATTCTCTTTACGCAGCTAGAACAACCATTGAGGCAGTCTGATGAACGACTTCAGAAGCTTCAAAAATATAAGGAACATTTACAACAACAGAAACAACACCAGGAGACGTCACACCTTCCATCATTGCAACAGACGCGATCTACAGTGCCTCATACCAAAACTTCGAAATCAAGACTATTAGAACCTACGTACAAAAAGACTAAGGATGCAGTGGCACTGGAGCAGTTCGTAATGACCTTCAAAGAGCGTCGTCATCAACTCGGTAATATGAATATTTCTGTATACTTTATTCGATAAACAGCTGGAACTTGTTAATATTTAAAGTTAAAACCTGTATCATAGGGGTGTTACTATAGGGCGCTTCGGATCGATACGGGATATTAATGCAGATGACTTTTTGTCACTTCCGTGTGGCCGAAAGGGTAGGATAATCGGTTTGTTTAAACAGTCACGAACTGAACTTTCCGCTTTGTTCGCTGAAGGGGATAGTTCAGAGACCATTTTGCTAAACGCTGTAGTCATAACGGTAATAATAATCGAATCGTTCTATACTTGATAAATTTTAGTAGCTAGTTGTCGAGATGTAGCACATTCTGGAAGCATGGTCACTACCTTCCCATTCCTACACTGTAGGACTGTTCGTCGGCAGACCTCGTCCTGAAGACGGCTGAGGCTTAAGCTTTATGATATATATTATTGGAAGTTTTATTATACGTGGTCAACAAAGCTACTATTTCGTATATTTAAAGCATATATCAACACAAAAGCACACACATTATTACGTTTATACAACTATGGTCAAATTTTCAGACATGAGTTGGGAGATTTGTTGAATCGGGTGTAATGTGTTGAAAGAAACAAGCAAGACAAGTTACTATTGAAGTGACATCAGGAAGTATATTTTTCGCAAGTAGCGCAATGCACGGTCAAATCACAACACAAGTTTCAATTTTTAGTGCTGTTACCGCCCATAAAATTCATTTTATCTTTATCTAACATGATTCAGTTACATTGGGTGTTGGCGAATATATATTACTTAGCCTGTTATCGCTGTTTTCATTCGTTCTCTGTATTGTGAAAATGAGGCTAATGCCTTTATTATATGCGTTATGGGAATAGTAAGTGCTGTCAAACATTAATTCTCATATTCGTTTTTGCTGCACAATTCATTGCTATTAAGGTTGAAGACAAAAGGGTTTTGTATGATATTGCAGAAAACCAAAGACTAAAATGTCATGTACCATACAAGGTATTTCCATAGTTACGTCGGCACTGATAAATATAACGATCCTTCATTAACGAAAGGAACAAAAATAGTGTTTGTATTTCTGTGCACTGTCGCCATCGAGCATACAAATACCAAATCATCGAATCATCATGTTAGTATGTAGTAGTTTCATTGCTTTCTTTTGATTCAATTTACACCAAATTTGATTACAATATTGTGTGAAATATTTGTATACTATGCTTAGGTCGTACATAAGCTATTACTAATGATATGCATCCAAATATTTCGAAATTTGAAACACTTATCTCTCGACACATTGTGGATAAAGGTAATTACTACCGTAATAATTATTTGATATATAAACTGATTATCATCTTGAATACATATATACTGTAAAAGCGAAATAAAACTGAATACTGCTCAGGGAAGTCCTTAATCAAACTTGCGTAAAAATCGTAAATATATTCAAACATTTCTTGTGTGAGAGAAAACGATGCGTTTCTGTTCCTCTTACAACTTTACCAGTCCATTAAGGATACATTATCTCTGCGTTCTTGATTATGATGTTTAACTAACAGTTATAGGTAAAGGATACATAATTGAAATATATTTAACAAATTTACAAGACATGTGTTTTTTAATGAATTAACATTTCAGATGTGCTGAACGTTTTATTTATTTAGGTTTCACGCAATTGGACGTCAGTCGTTCACTGCCGCTCTACGGAACAAACTTTTCTCAAACCACTGTATCAAGGTTTGAAGCTTTGGAACTTTCTTTTGAGAACATGTGTAAATTAAAACCGATTTTTGAAAAATGGCTAGAAGATACCACCAACTCTTGTGATAAATCTAACTCCCTCATTACTCCTTATGGAAAAAGGAAACGCAAGAAAAGGTAAATGATGTTAAATACTTCTTAAATTAATTTTAATTAGAAACCTGAAACGTATGTTTTATAAACATATTTATATTTCATAAACATGCAAATTAATTATGCAATTCTAAAATATATAAACTTTTGCTTTACAGAATTTCAACAAGGGCAATCATATTGTAAAATTCTTTAAATCTTTCAAATCTGTTGGTAATTCTACACTACTGTAGATAACTAGAGGGCATCTCTCCACCCCCCCCCCCACCCCGAGAAACAGACATAGAAGCAATCTACGCTTTTTTCTAGCCTCGGGGGAAGTTTCTTGCCAGCACGCTAGAATGGCCTGAGCTGAAGTTGCCTAAACACTAAAACTTGAATTCAAATTATCCGCTAGACCGTTTGGTCATTACCTCTTAAAATATTACTGCAAGAACCAAGTATAATCTTGAATTTATCAGGATGTTTAAAGTAATGAGCTATTGAGTTCAGAGACAGCTAGCGGCAAGACAAGGAACATTTTGGAAGCCAGAAAGACATGAATTCCTAATTAGCAATGAATACAGATTCTCTGTGGCTAAACTTTGCCAGCTACTCTGATTGCAACTAAAGTTGTTAGGAAAGAAACCAGATTCTAATATGTTTAAATCTGCTAGAATTAATGTAATCAAGCTACTGATTTAGGTTCCAATTTCTGCTTCTAAAAGAAACTAACTTTGAAGTAAGGTTATATCTTCGTGATAGGTCTAATATTTAATTATTTCAAAACGTTGTTGAATTGAAATATAAATCCGCCTTTTGATTGGCGAGAAGGAGCATGCCGTTCCTTTACAATTCAGCATGGCATCACCTATTGTAAGAGCATTACATCAATATTCCATAGAGTTAGTCAATATTATAATTTTGTTTTTGCTTCATTTACATTTTTATAGATATCCAAGAGAAGTCTTTTCATCAATGAAAATAAACTGGCAAGAGTTTTCAACAAAGTAGGAAGTATAAATTTTATTTAGAACGTGTCTAGAGCAACGACAGTTTTCCGTCGTTCCTTTAAGTTATTAACCACGAACGTTAATTTGCAAGAGCAAGGACGGGACGGTACGGCACAGAACTTTTGCGTAAACATAATTATTTGAGTGATCAGTAGTTTTGCGTATGCCCATCTCTGATCGGGGACTGCGCCCCCCCCCCCGCGACTAACGCCGCCCAGCTCCATTCGGACGCACCCTCCCCCCTGCACACCTTGCTATCGTTCGGTGTGCATCCTGCCCTGGTGGCTTTATATACATCCTAGGTTTAGTGGCTCTTTTAAAATTATAAATTACAACTTTTATTAAATTTTCTTTTGTGTATGTACATAAAAAAAGAAGCATTTTAATTTTCCTTTAAAAATGTGCAAAAAGTCGACGCCAGGGTTCGAACCCGGAACTTTTCGATCAGCTTCCCGACGCCTTATCCAAAAGACCAAACTGCAACTGCCGGTTTGACCGCTTGTCGAAATTATTTCTAGTTCAAGCTACGCGAGAGTGGGCTATGTTCCGTCGTTGCTCTTGCAAATTAACCTTCGATGTTAATAACTTAAAGCAACGACGGAAAACTGTCGTTACTCTAGACACAACCATTTATTTACATATAATTATGCAATGTTGTTGTCACAAAGCTACTATCACATCTCAAAATAGAACAGTGCCAAACATTTCATGTAATCCATTGGACTTTGTCGCATGCTAAATAGTTTAACTGATTCAGAGGAATGTGTCAACGAAGTGTGGGTGTAGAAGGGATTCATTAACAACAATTTGTTTGACTCTACTCCAGATCTTTTTCTCTTCATTCCTTTTTTATTAGGTGTATACTTTAGTCAGCAGAAGGATCCGAACTTATTGAACGAACTATTTACTTTTTACAAAGTTCTGAGAGTTCGTTTAGAAATGGAAATTTGCTACTGCTTCACAATATCTTTTGTAAAAGGAAACATATTCTATCCATAGTTGCTTATTAAATTTGTGTTTTATAAATGCGGGTAGCTAATAGTAGTAATAAATCATAATAAATAATAAATCACAGCCATATTCAATCCATTACTGGATGAGGCCTCTCCCCGAAGGGAGGAGTTGGTCTACTACTCCCACGCTGACCAAACGGGTTGGGAGAGGAGAGCCGAAGCTCTCACTGTGATCGCCACTGTCTTTTGTTCAAAAATTTCGGTGTTGACCCAGCATCGTGAGGAGAACTGGGGAGCTGCAGTGAATAATAGTAGTAATATCCCTCCATAAATAGTATTTTCCTTCGAGGATTTTTTATTTGCTTACATTGCTCAGAGTATGCAGACATATTTATATACAATTCAAACAACTGAGCAAATAAATTCACATGGACAGTAAGACTTGTCCTTGAGTCTATTGTCTGATGCGGTACTGATTGGACGACGGTTGTATCTACAATTCCTTATCTAAAAAAATCGTCTTCTGCAGTGTTGCAATGCCAAGTACGTTGGCCAGACTTATAAGCGATAAAAAATAAACTTAATAAACTATTGTATAGTTACAATAGTTCAGAATGTTCACTGCCCAGGCGAATGGAAACGAAATCAAAGTATTAATGAAGCAGAAAGTGGATCAGAAGGGTTGGTGAACATAACATTATATCATATGGACTTCAATGTAGTGTCCATAATCTTACTTACGCCAGGCTTGACTCAGAAATGGAAATGTGAGAAAAAGTTGTTATCGCGCAATTAAGCGCGTAAGAGAATGTCGATTACTTATCTGCTGCATGGGTAACTTGCAAGAAATACATTATTTTTAGTTGCGTAATTAGTGAGATGCTGTAGTGAAATTCGAAGGATGAAAATAGTACAAAATGCAATATTTATTACTAATTTGTAAGATGTCCCGGTTTTTTGTTTCCAAAATATGGTAGCCTTACCTTGATATGGATCAAAATAACGAACCAGAAGAGGTACAATTTTTTTATCCTTTCTGTTTGATGTATCTGTGGCTACCGATACAAAGTAGACATTTTGAAGATCGTTTCTGACAATTTCCAGTGAATGCGGGGTTAAAACTCCGCGACGATGGCTTTCGATTTTGTCCTCGCTGACACATATTTAGACTCAAAGAGCTGACTGATTAACTTTGATGTGCAGTCCTGTGATTTGAAACTATGATTGTGAACAATAATTAAATTCTGTCTAATAATTATGTCCGACCGACAAATATTGTCATCAGAGCACGAACATTTACTTGCAGAATATTTGATAACATGTAACAACATGAGTTAATGCATCTCACCCGTTCCTTTGGAGCGTTTGGTGGATGAAATTGTAACCAATGCCACAGTTACCGGATCAGATGGTAGTAGGACCACCCTCAAGGTATACAAGATGCTGTGAGAGCTATGTGCATTTCGAAAATATCAAAAGATTTATTCAACAGAATAAAGGAAAAACCTTGCTCCACTCAAGGGATTTATTATACAAACCTCAGTCGGTGTCAACTGCAGTAACAGTTTCTTTCAATTCAGATAACCTGGTTTGAAAAATGTTTCCCAATACATACTCTTCTCTATCTTCCAGACATGACCTGATAGTGGAAAACAAAAAAAATATAGATAAATATTTCCATTCATAACAGAACGATACTTATTAATCAAGCAAACTTACAGACTATTATTCTTTCAACATTGTATTACTTCAGTAATTAAACATTTTCACAACACACCCACACACAGAAGCAAAAATTGAATATCCGAGTAATTTGGACAAACACGAAAGTTTTCCTTTACTTTCGATAGTCTACTGAAGCATAAAATCCTTTGTCCCCTTCGAATATTTTCGAAGCCACTTTGAGATTTTAAAATTCAAAAAGGGGGATGGTTGAATCAAAACACTATAGAGTTCACAAAATCAAGTTTTACTATAACTAGATTAATTAGATAAGACAGTAATAATCAATTAGTTTCTTATCTATTCTGTTTATTCTTGGAGAGGCAAAAGTTTTCGATTTCAACAGGAAACCAACAGTTTTTAAGCAAATACTTAAGGAGGAAGCGGGTGAAAAATCTTCAAAGTTCAGACAAATTTTCAAGTTTTTTTACAATTATTTAATACGGATGAATTTATTTTATTGCAAAGAAGAACGTTGAACTGCAGTTTTATTTTCTGATTTACTCACTCCGAAAGCTAAATCACAAATTTAAAATTGATTGGTTGCCAAAAAAAAATATTCTTCTCCAAGAACCTTACCTAAACTGAATCTGATCCAAAAGAGGCGGAAAAACGATTTTCCAATAATCCTTTAACTTGATGAACCTGTCTTCAACAAAAAATGTGCACTTCAACACTCTAGTCCCACTTATGGACCCACCTGACTTCGGTAGTCCTCCAATACTCACTCAGTTGCCATCCAACACCAGTTGACACAGCAGGTATTCATTCAAACAACTCAATTATTATCATCTTACAATAAAAAAGACAAGCAGCCGTAAATATATCCAGCCAAATACATTTAGCATCACCTGATTACCCCAGAGTACTACTTTCCGCCTAAATCAACCAAGGAATATATTTTTTTTAATATTTAGAGCTGTTTCTGTTTATCACGTGCTCGCTTGTTCATTTAACACTGCATTATTTATTAAATCCAAATTCAATTGCAATCCACAAATGTCACGTCGCGAAGTTACGTTACTGCTGAAAAACGCAATTAGATAATCATTAATTTTGACTTACCTTTTATTTAGATGAGTTGCTTTTAGTTTTGCAGAGCTTTGTGTATCTCTAATTCATTCCTAGACAAAGTTATAATTATTTAATTTCCAAATTATAAGCTTCTAAGTTCTTCCTTAATTTACTCTTGTAACCGTCGCACCTTCACTTAACTTCATTTTCGCAGAAGGAAATTCAAAGGAACTAGGAAAAACTTCAAAGACTTTCTCATGTTCCAATATTCCACAACGATTTTTTAATAAATTTAACCCGCCATTTTCTGTGATAAGGAGAAAGACATTCGCCTTTCGTAACACCTTCATAACCACATGCCGTATGAAGATCAATCTTTGAACTTTTCCGCTTCATACAAATGTCACCACCATCGCCCAATAATGCCAGATGGCTAACGAAATTGAACAGAGCTTAAAGAAAGCTAATGCAAGAGCTAAAAAGCTTTTGTAGCGAATTAAACTTAATGAGTATCTACAAAATGGCAAAGCAAGGCAATATCAAAACAAATACATCTTGGGAAAGAGCAATAGCTGTTGGACGGAAGTAGAGGAGAGGTTTCTTTGGTGTAAGAGAGAAAGTTCAGTATTCGAAAGCCAACGACCTGCAGTTTTTCATTGTTAATAAGAACAGTGTGAAAAGAGTATTTTGTAACTCATAAGATGTGTTTGCGAAATATTCCAAATTATGCGATGGCTCACATATATTTAACTTAGATGAGTCAGGAACGGCAGTAGTTTAAACACCGGGAAATATAATTGCAGGTAATAGAGTAAATCGACTAAATCAATTCACAAGTGGCGAGAAGGAAGTTCTTGTTACAACAGGTCTAGTTGTGAGTGCATCCCGTACTGTTCACCCCAGCCAAGGTTTTTCCTAGGAAATATATCAACGTGGCACTACCTAACACACTCGATTTGGTGAATCTTTCAAGATTGATGAATAAATAACTATTTCGGGAAGTCCTAGAATATTTTTTAATAAATATATCAACACGATACAAAAAAAATGTGCTACCAATCCTAGATAATTATGAAAGACATATAGGTATTGTCGCAATACGCATAACAAAAGGTTCTGAAGTGCATAATGTCGACACTTCCTGGACATTGTAGCAACAAAATTCAACTTCTGTATGTATCCGTTTTGGACCACTGAAAGCACATTACAATTCTACTGTAGACGCTTGGCTGTTCCAGAACTCAGTAATACAATATAATGTATGAAATAGTGCAATGCTTATAAGTATCGTTTGCACGCGCTGTGATCCCTACTAGCATTATTGCAGCCTTAGGAAAGAAAGGAATATTTCCCTTCAACAGAAATGGATTTACAGACATCCATTGTCATATCTGCTTTGTGGGATCCAGAACAGATAGGAAACAAAATTAATTCACTTTCCTCAAGTTACAGTCTTGCAAATGACACAGAAAGGGCAGATGGTGCACCTAAACAAGAGCATATTTAGAACAATGACTATAGCCATGGTGGTTTCATATCATCACAAGAGTTTGCTGATACTCGAAAATCACAAAAGAACAGAACTAAAAGCAAATGTAGCAATCGTATCATAACAGACACTCCAGAAACAGCATGATTATTTAACGAGAGCGCTGGAAAGCTTAGAGGGGCAATATTCAGCAATAAAGCTAAAAATATAATAAAAGACTTGCTTGGCTTCATAAAAGAGTTGATCTACTATTCGCTTATAAATAATCCATTGCGGACGGTGGTGGTGCATACTGGGTGAGTTTGCACGCATTAGTGAGAAGTATAATCGTGCGATTTAATACTGCGCTACACATTAACAAGTGATTTACTACTGAAGTACAGACATGTGGCTACATTATAGAACACGAAAATTTTAGCATAACTTCAGTTGAACGAAAATGCGGTGACAAGGTTAAAAATGGTCCCATGTGTCCCAATACCTTCCCCATATATTGTTATAGCTTATATAGTATATTTTAATTAAGCTTATATTTTTAGTATTAATATTAGTTTCAATTTATTTTGTAGTTAGGTAACGAGCAATAAATGGTGGTGAGGGTTATTTTGAAAAACGTCTTTTCACTAAAGTTGATACCATTATTATGTAGCCATAGTTTACTTTCTTATACTTTTAATTAGAAGTAATTAAATTACTGGAAGCAACAAAATACCAATCATTAGTTTAGTTATTAATAAAATTAAATTTAAGCCACCTGCATTGTAAGTTACTAAAAACAGCAGTCGGGGAAGATGCCATAAAAATCAATTAATAAAGGAAGTGAATTCCAATATCAAGAGAGCACGATTTCATGTATTCAACGTTTGAAGAGCTCAATTTTATGTAAATCTAAACACTTGTATCGAAGCAAAAAATAAAGTCTTAGTGAACATCACACGCCAAGTTGTCTCTAAAACAAAATATCCAATAGTCAATATGTATGTTATTAATCTTATTACGCCAAACATACGTGGAAAAATCCGGATGCCAGAAATAAGTGCAAAACTTGTCCTAAAAACCTTTGTTCTTCCAAATTTCGACCGCAAGATTGAATCAACTAATGTCGTCATATTGTCAATGACCCGTAAAATACATCCAATAAATAGCATATTTTCTTATCCCTCGGTCCCCAGTATTTATTGAGTGTTACCGCATTATACTTCGCGTTCTCTAGTTTGTTTTCCATTAATTCAACAACAGTTTACACTCCGTGTTCTTCTTTTATAAAGTTCAGTTTTAGCGTACATCACCGGCATAGTTCTCAATCAGTGCTTCGGGACAGTTATCCAATAAAAACAGAAACAAACGTTCATGCCATCGGCAAAAATAAAACATCTAGCAAATTGAGTCCCTGTGTTAAAACTTTGCTACAGCAATTGCGGCCGCATTTTGAGTAAAATTGAATGTGACGTTGTTAGTGTTTTATATCAAATTTCCCTTGGTTCAACTCTCTTTAAATTATTTGCCACCTATATTTAGCCCATGCCAGCATAGTTAAAAATTGCTTATCTTGTGTTCGATTTCAGTTTAGTTTACCTAAATCATAAAAAATCTACACAATTATAATTAAAACAAAAGATTTGCAAAGTTACAATGTAAATAAATATTAAACTGTCAATTAATAAAAGCAAAGCTTAAAAATTTCATCATCACCCCAAAAGTATTTAAATGTTGTCCTTTACCCAAAATTTAATCCTGTTGCATGTTATTTTGTAAACAAGTAGTAGTTAATCCCAAATTCTAAGTTCCACCAACTTTTCAATAATTTTAAACTGCAAAATGCACTCTTAACAATCTCGCTTTTAATTGTGTTGCTAAGGTTTAGAAAACGTATGTAGTTCATTATTAACTTACTAATTATTTGAGAGTTTAGTTTCCTTTTTCTACATGCTTGTCAAGAAGTGTATGGTCCAAATTTATGTTGTTTTTTTTTAATCGAACGACGGTTAGATTTTCAAAGCTGTTAACTCTTTCTAGAATTTTAGTGTTAAGGGGAAAGCAGTTTGATATACTCTCGTATGGTCGGCATATTTTCTCTCACCTGGCACTATTCATAAGCATTCAGAAACATTTTTATTGTATTGGATTTAATCTTGTTTCATGTTTCATTTCGGATCATATGTTTGGTTTTGACTGCTAGGCTACAGGAGATGATGGGATATTCATAGTGACAAAGCGGTTAAATGACTCATATACAAGGGTGAAAGGAGGAAGGGAAACTCAGGAGAACAAAAGAAGTTTTGTCATCGGGAGATTTATACTCGACGAAGCCGATGGAAAAAAAAATGTCATTACGTAGTGGATGGAGTTCCTGCTTGAACGAGGCAGCAAAGAGAAGATATAAAAAGTTTTGAATGGTCTTACGATTGATAGAACGCGAAGTTGTATTCCGCCTGAAGTTTGCTGCTAATCGTTTTCGTATAATTATTTATTATTTCGCTGGTCGTAGTGAGTAACCGGCAAAGTTTTTTTTTTTTTTTTTTTTGTAAAATTGAGATTTTACAGATATAACTTATTTTGGTGATTTCTACATTGTGTATAATTATTTTTTTTTCGAATTCCTAAAACTGAGGAACTTACAGAATGTGTTGATTTATGTATATTAGGAAACACAGTAACCATCAGAACTTTCAAACTGCTCTGCTGTAAAATTTATTTTTCCCGACTTAGCCAATTATTATTTACTACGACCAGCCGTTTAGTTTACTGGAAGTTACTTTGCGAGTGAATCATATAATTATTTATTGTGGAATCTCCAACGGGTGAATAGAGAGAGAGCCCAAGAACGAGAGAACCGCAACTAGATGTATCAAGGACCTTTTGATTGTATGTATTTATTTACATTGAAGCAGTTGCGAAATCGTTGCTACAAGCTACAGGACATTTAACGATACTTTATTTCAACCATTCCACGTAAAACGTGGCCTGAGGTCCAAAATATAGATTATATTATAATTGCGAAATTTCTAGTGGAAGTTGTAGTTTGAAGAGCAAATTTTCCCATAGTAACAAGAAAAAGAGTGTGCTGTTAAACTAAATTGTCTAATTTACTAATACAAATACATATAGAGGTGGGATTGTGGTTTTGCCTTTACAGGTAAAAGTTCGTAGTTTTGTTTCTTGTCAACCATCTGATTTTCCAGTGACTTCTAAAGTGTGAATGAAGTAGAAATATAGGTTTTAAATATTCAGCCTGCAGTTTGAGCTACAAGTACGGTAATTGATAAATTAGCTAAGTATAATTCAATGTATTGCATACTGTCGCACCCGTTACGCAAAACATTCAAAAGTTTACTCTTTAATAACATGAGTTTAGTATTTGTCTTTTGTAGAAGTAACAATTGGTTGGATCTTAATAGATCTATAAAATCAACAGCTGAGTTAATCTTAAATAAATACTAAATAGCACGTAACGGCTGTGACATGTGTTGCGTAACTTGCGTGACACAACCAGCATAACAGATGACAACCATTTTGGCAAGATGAAATGCAAAGTGCACATTGAAGCCTTGAGCAAGTTACAAGTTTTTACATCTTCTTGGTTATGTCGGAATGTGATTATTTCCTTTATTCAGTAATCATTATCTGACTGTAATCAACTGTCCGACGACACATTGTGTTCTGAATGTTGCGGAGCTCAAAAGTACTTCTGGAACAAATATGGGGAATAAAATTGTATACTAAAAGATTTGCAATGCAAAACCTATTCCGTTACTAATGATGGAAATACTCTTACTGTTGGACGCACAGCCCAGTCAGAACTGAAAAAATTTAAAATGTTCATCCCTACAAAGAAACAAAGTCTACCTCTAAGTGTTCTGAAGCGAAGGGGGGTTGGAAAGCGGAGCTTCGACACGGTAATGTATATAATATTACGGTTTGAGCAAATACTAGATGTTTTTCCCGAGCAGAAAATAATATTAGTTGGCAACAGAATATTGTATGAATTCCTTGCAGATGTTGCATTTATGAACATGGTAAAGTTTATGTTTGAAGTTGCAAGTTATAAGTGACTGATCTCTACCCAATTTCAAGCCTCCTGCACCCGACAAGTTTCCTTTGCTTCTGCACGTACACTTTGGCTACTTTAAAATTACGTCTCTATAGTTTATGATTCATTAAATATTTGGAGCATGTGCTGGCAACGCTGACAACGGGTCCTGGGGGCATGACTTGATTTTACGCACGAAAAAACACAACGGGAGGGAATGATGTATTCCAATTGGTTGCTAACAGTAGACGGTGACATGCTACGAGCAATCTGTGAACCGGAACTGTCTTAGATTAAAATCAGTTACTTCTTCGTGAATAACGGGAGTTTTACGTTCGTGGAAAATTGGCTTAAAGGACTTTCACATCAACTGAACTACTTATGATACAGAATTTAACACGGGCATTTATATCATAAGATGGAAGAAAACAATACTTTGCAGTACATTACTATCTGATATAATTTAGGGTTTGTTAATATGCAGAGCAAAACTTCGTGCAGATAGTACAAATAGAAATCAGACATTATTCCATGTTATAATGTAAAATATCATATTTTCATAACAATTGTTCTTCCGCCACCCTTACCTCACAAGTGCTACGACTGTAAACTCTTTTTATAGATGTTTCTCCACTCTCTACGCCCCACCACTACAAAACTGTTAAAATTGTTGCTACATTTGAGTTTTCACTGTTTTTTGTCGTGGGATTCTAGGAAACGGTTTATTTTATATCTTAAAGCAGATCTCACGGGTACTATTTACGAAAATTACAGTAAGGCGATGGTGGGTTAGTGGTCAGGTTCGATTGTTCCTTTTAAGTACTAACCGTTTTCACTTATGTATACAATTATACAGTTATTTGGGTTATGACCCAAAGAGCGGTACAATAGACACACTTTACGAAACACATAATACTGCAAAGCGGCAAAGGCGAGCTAGTGGTTAGGTTTGATTGTTTTAGCATTCCATAAACTACCAAACGGCATGTAAA
>JAGDQP010052426.1:0-13785 GCA_022664845.1 Lepisma saccharinum | reverse complement strand
TCACAAGCCTCTCTTGAAGCGAATTTTTCACCAGCAAGCGTGTTCGCCATGGACAGGAACAGATGGTAATCACTCGGTGCCAGGTCCGGACTATAAGGTGGATGCATAAGAACCTCCCAACCAAGCTCCCGGAGCTTCTGGCGAGTCACTATCGATGTGTGAGGCCTGCCGTTGTCCTGGTGGAACATAATGCCTCTCCTATTGGCCAAAGCTTGCCGCTTCTGGGCGATTGCTGCCTTCAGACGGTCCAATTGTTGACAGTATAGTTCCGAGTTAAGGGTTTGGCCGTAGGGGAGCAGCTCATAGTAGATAATTCCCTGCCAATCCCACCAAACACATAGCAAAACCTTCCTGGCCGTCAATGCTGGCTTGGGCACCGTTTGCGCCGGCGCACCGCGCTTCGACCACGACCGTTTTCGCGTGACGTTGTCGTAAGTGATCCACTTTTTATCACCAGTCACCAACCGCTTCAGAAATGGGTCGCTTTTGTTGCGATTCAGCAGCGATTCGCAGATGGAAATTCGGTCCATGAGGTTTTTTTGCGTTAACTCGTGTGGCACCCATACATCAAGCTTCTTTGTGTATCCAGCCTTATGCAAATGGTTCCACACGGTTTTTTGTGCAATGTTTTAGCTCTTGGGCAATCGAAACAGTGCTTACATGACGGGCGGACGCGACAATGTCCATGATTTTATCGACATGTTCGACACGTGGCCTTCCAGTGCGTGGTACATCTTTGACGTCAAAATTACCGGAACGGAATCGACGAAACCAAAATTGCGCGTGATTGGCTGTTACAGTATCAGGACCATAAACAGTATTCACATTTGCAGCCGCCTGGCTTGCGTTTTCGCCTTTATCGAAGAAAAACTAAAATATAGCGTATTTTCTCTTTGCTAGTGTCCATTTTGACGCGCGCTCACACAACACTGAGTCAACTCATCACAACTATCTGAACAGTGTTTGTAGTACGCAATCTCATCGTTTGAACGCCATCTCGTTGAACCCGATCGGACTTATACAACGTGAGCTACAGATCACTGAAGCCATGTATTGGCAAAATAATGGATTACTTTTTACTACACCAGATATTCCATTGTGGCAATGACAATGAAAATATATGCATAATTTGTTGTATTGATTGAAGAAGGAAAAAGAAGACTTTTGCAGAACTACCAAACATCTATATCAGTTACAACTCTATATAAGACTTACTTGCTGATCCCGTTACAAATCTATTTAGCATGATACGACTTAGTCCCAACACCGAAAAGTCGAACTTCTACCTTGCTTTTAAAAACGTAAATCAGATCTCATATTACTCAAGACCTGTACGAAGAGATCAGTGATCACCGTTCTACTCAAATTAACTGTACACTATGTGCGCATTTCTACAAAATTATGGTCGTCAAAAGATAGCGATAAAATGCTGACGTGCATCATGTAGTTATACGCTCTTCCCCCTTCTCAACATTTTGTTTCCGTTTACGTGGAACCAAAAGTATTTATTCGTAATATTCTCACCGGGGTAATTGCCAAATTATATAAATAATTGAAACGAAAGTAGATGGTATACGCATCATAGCCGAAGGTGTACGCTAATGTGTCAGGTTAATCAGAGGGTATACGGCGTATACCTCCGTATATCCTCGACTAGAACTATCATTTCATGAGTGGGAAATCTAACCTAACTTACAAAAATTATAACACTACCACTACTTGTTTACAACTAGTAGACAGAATTCTCGTTTACCCAGAAAATGCGTTGTAAATTTTGTAAAAGGGAAGTAAATGTTATTTGATTAAAAACAGTGGTTCACAGCCTCTTTCTGTTTCGTGACATTGCAAGGGGAAGAAGTTTAAAGAGCAGTAGTCTCCAACTAGTACAGTGTTCTGGAAATCTCCAGTAGGTTGTACTGTTCCATGAAGATTCTAGAACAAAGGGAAAAAGGTATTCACGTACCAGCGATGCCAATACCAAGTAGCAAAAATGTACTCTGGAAATGACTTGAAATTACTAGAAATAGAGTCCCCCGAATGATTACACTTCGGATCATATTTTGGGCACATAGATAACATAGCACTGGAATAAAAATTTAAAAAAAATCAAATTCTCAAATGAAATCACCACAACTTAGATGGGCAGGCTATGTTATGTAGCTTGGATGGGGAGAAAATGGTTATAATCCATCGTAGTTGGTAAGCCTGAAGGAAAGAGACTGTTGGGACACCGAGATATCGTTGAGGACACATTATTAGAAGGACTTGTCTTGAAGTACATGTTTGTGATGAAAACTGATTTGATCTTGTCCAGGATAGAATCCAATGACGAGCGTTTGTTACTGTAGCAATGAAGTTGTGAGTTCCGTAAGCCATAGAGTAAATTAGATGGAAGTTAAAACTTCATATCTACTGGAGGCCAGGGTTTTGCAACAACAACAACCGTATTTTGCCAGCTCGGCACTACTAGCAGATTGATGACAAAACTTTGCCCTCACTCATTAAGAAAATCAATTCATCGGCCGGGTATTTTGGCAAAGTTTTTAGTGTTAGATAAACAACATGACTCACTCTAAATTATTACCTAGTACCATTTGTAAGATCCAGAACAGGGTACTATTTGTCACCGGATGAAGTAGGGGAAAATTAGTGCGCAAGCATACCCGCATCCATTGCAGTACTGGCCATAAATACTCATTGTCCAGGTGGTAACGTCGTGGACTTTTGATCGTCCATGGGTAGGCACGTGGGTTTGAACCCTACGGGCAATCCTCCTGACTGAGGTTTTCCAGGGTTTCCCTCAGTTTTAACAGGCGAATGCTAGGATGGTACCTTAACAAAGGCCCTGGCCGAGTTATTTAGTTATTAAAAGTTGCTGATATAAAATGGAGGGACAATACAATCTTCCGTTAGGCCACAGGACCTGATGGATACGAACTTGCTGAACTTTCACTGAATATAATGAAAGATTTACATCGGGTTTAACGTCATGTATTTTTTTTTTATTCTATTGCCTTACAATTTCATCGACTTACCTGTCGACATTCTCGGAGGCGTTATGATTAGGTTTTAAAGGATAAGTCAATGAAGAACTGAATAAAAAATACATGACGTTAAAACCGATGTAAATCTTTCATTATGGAAAATAGTCATGAAAGCTTAAAAGATTCCTTCACGAAATATGTTTAGTTCACATTTCGTATGCTAAATAAAATTTAGCTGTAAAATGACTCAGTTGGCAACGCTTGATAACGTAGGGAAGACACCATCCAAACAGAGGAAGACACCATTGCAACCTAAAACCACAAACGTTTGATACTGAACTTTCCGTCACACCCAATAGATTTGGGAATTAGTAATTGACTTAGCCAAGATGCCCTTTCGCATGCAGTATTGCTGATTCATAGAGATTTTTAACATAGTAAATTGTGCAATAACGGCAACTCATTTACAACAATCGACTAACAGTAAGAGACGTCAGAAGCAATGTTTCTTCCCGGGGATAACATTGAGGTATTACCCACAAGAATTTGGATAACACCAGCAAGAATTGCTGAAGGACTAGTAATGACAAGGACACACTACAGCACATTGGCATATCCTCTGGAGAGCAAAACTAATTCCTCTCCCGTGGATGGTCACTCCGGAAAGATTTCGCTAAAAGAAACCCTGGCCAGGAGATCAGTCTTTATGTTGTGGAGTACTACTTACAGCTTTTAAAATGGTAATTTTTGTAAAACCCAGATAAGAAATAAAATCCCTATATAATCTATGGGACATCTTTTAAGTCAGGAGGACATCGATATATTCAGATTCTATGCAGAGTACCACAAGATATAGTAAAAGTAGGTTCAAGTAGCTTTCAAAATCGTCGACGTTTCAAGAAAATTCATTGACCATTTGTTTCTGTACTCTGGTTTGACAAGAGTTTAATTTTTTTGTCCATTTTAGTAAGTAATCACTTCAGATCGTTTGATTCAATAAGCTGTTAACTTTAACATTCCACACTACAAACATCCATGCCACAGGTGGGATTCTGGTCACTGTGACTAGTAAACTGAAGATTAGTGCCTCGGATCACTAGACCATTGTGCTCGACCGTACAATAATTTCATAATGTCACTATTAAAAATATCTAGAACTGAACAACGCGCATTAATATCAAGCGTAGCGAAGGAAATAAATGATTTTAATATAATTTACTCTAGGAATGTTTATAATATATTTGTGAACTCTTCCAAGAAATTGTGGTCTAAATATCTCGTGTATAAGAATTGTTGTATAGTTCTTGTCTTATAAAAAAGAATATTCTTTCCTGGGATTGGTAAGAACCTTCGCCCAAGAATCCTTGTCGCACGCAAAAGGAGTGACAGAGTCGGGCGTCGAAATCTTTATTAACCTTCCTGGCTCTTGCACATGATTGATACTTACATTTTGTAGAAATATAGTTTAAGTATTAAGGACAGAAAATGGAGAGTTTTTGATGAATTTTTAGTGAACATAAGATGTTATTTTCATAGAAGTTACAATGCTGTTCATTTGCCAACATTAACTATGTAGATAGAGGCACGTGTCCAAGTGGAGAAGATTCTTTTTCATATAAGGGACGAAGGCTCACATACTTTGTGACAAACTATATAATAAGCCAATTCCGGGAATTAAATGAACGTACCTAATAATATCATGTCAATAATTCGAGGATAGGAGGCTTTGTTAATACCACGAGTATATACCAAACCGACCAGGCAATTTCTTCCTTAATATCCGTTTTATACAAGCAGCAATGACGGTAAAGTATTCATCAGTAAGGTGCAATAGCTCATGCAGGTAACCTCAAAATTAAGTGCAGTTTTCTTTCTTTCATTTTTTTTAGATCGATCCGCGATTTCTTTCGCCACATTCTTTCCTTCAACCTATCACGCAAAGATCTTTATATCAAAATGTCACAGCATTATAAAGGAGACGCCTATTTCGCTCTCTAAAGAAAGCGTACATATTAAGATAGATATAGCAAAAGTTAAGACATCAATTGACATCTTAGATCTTTTAAATGGATCTCTGCTTTCTTTTAATTTTATTTCTCTCTTTAACAAAGATGCAATCTCACACCACTTCAGCCACTCCTCTAATGTCTGAAGCGGCTTGTTTTATGTCCAATTAGTCACATATATTCTGAAGGGGGAACTCTTTTCTTGAACGAACAAAGTAATTGCCTCCACTATACACACTCCACTGTTTCTTTTCTTTTTTTAAAAAGCCAATCTTCCATGCCTGACATTCAATTGTTCTGGCGAACAGAGGGAGGGCCCATCAGGAGCTACAGCCAGCCGCTAAACAATTGCCGTCGATCAAGTTGCCACTATATAACAACAAGCTTCCTCATCACATCTCTTGGAATATAGAAAGTGTTTCCATAGTTGTATATGAAATGGTAATTGTTCAAGGTGTCTCACTGCAAAATAACAGCCAGATTAGGAGGATCAGTAGTGTAAGATTAGGGTGGACTCAAAGTTTTTGGGGTTTCTTCACATTTTACCCACCCCTGACATTTAATGGTCCACTCCTGCGCTTTAAAAGTAAATAAACCACCATGGGATAGCAGAGTAGCATTACAATCACTCCAAATTTGAACTGGTTCAGCCGTTAAGCTGGGTGATAATAATGTACTAAAGTGCGTATTGTAAAAAAAATACCATACAAAGAAAAGTTGTAGTCACCAGACTGAGAATGGCTACATAACCAAGGTCGCTAATGAAGAGAAAGCATCTGCACTAAAAGGAAACTATATCGCTAATAAAGAGGAAGTATCTGCACTAGATGTGACGCAGGAACGTTGATTTAATGTTGATAAAAATCGGCAAATGTCCGTCATTTCAACGTTTTATTCTCCAAACCGTTACTGGTAATAGAATGTATAAAATTTTAAACATTTATCGATTTTATCAACGTTAAATCAACGTTTCCATGTAAATATGATAATGCTGGGAGATAAAAAAAAAGGTTGCACGAGCGGTTCAGTGATTAAATTTGGGTTGACCTAATGAAAATCCAATAAAGAACGACTGTTACTGCGGCGATGAACTTGCGAGTTCCGTAAGGCATGTTTTAAAAGATCACCGACAAACTGCGAGAGATGATTTCTCATATCAAAACAAGAAGAAAGTTCCTTTCTGACAGATATACAAAATGTGTTGTATAAAAGTTCGTAGAATGTATGTAATCGGTATGCTGGCGCGTCGAATCGGTTTACGATTTCGATTTGTCGGAAACGAATTATCATTACTTGCTGGACAGTCATCCAATTTATACTCATTTCGACCCACATTTACTTGCGAGCAATTCTGGGAATTCCTTTTACCTTTGGGGATCCTCTTGAGGCCTCATTGTACAATTTTCAAATATGCATTTCTTGATAGACCGTGTCTGCGTATGACATATACACATACAAATATTAGTAATTGCGCTCAAAATTATAGTAATTTTACGGATATCTCGGATTTTCGGAGGAGGTACAGAATATCAAATTTGAAATATATTCTCTAAGACGAACCATCAAGTGTTTAAAAAGTAATTTTAAAAGACTTAGTGGACAAGATGTGTTAAAATTCATCTTCAAAAGGACATTACTTACACTTCGTGCCAATAGAACTAAGAGATGTGTACCATGTATCATGGACGTAAGAATATAATAGGACTAGTAACAAGCCAAAATTTATGGGCCGGAAGTGCGCCTTGCCGCCATGTTGAATTGACCAAAACATTGCAACTGGCCCTAAGAAGTAATGTTAATTGAGCCACTTTTAATAACAAATTTTAAATTTATATGAAATAATTTAACGTATGTGAAGGTTGTGTCTGATGAAGCCGACCAAGAGGTACGTGTGAGGATAAACAGGTAAGCAATATTTAAGATTTTTCTTCAATAATAATAGTGAAATAATATCAGGTTTCAAGATTTGAATGATCACTGCTCTTGAGAAGGAAGTGTATTGCAATAACACTTATTTTATAATAATTAGTAGTTAAGGACAAATTTAGATAATTAAAATTTATTTGCACATTCACAATACCGTCTGCTTCCTTTCCAGAAAGTATGAGCTATCCGCCATGTTGGAATGACAAACTGCACTTTTTAACATTGAGTGAATTGCTTGTTACTAGTCCTATTATATTCTTACGTCCATGCCATGTATTTACTATGTCCTTAAGAACTTTTTGTCACCTTTTCGCGCTTTCTCTTGAAAGAACCTTTCTTAGAGGTTGGATACACTGCAGATAATCCAGCGAAACTTTTGGTATAGAGCACAAACGAAGGACGAACAAACGACGAAACGTTTTCTTCCGTATTAGATGATGACAAACAAGATATTTCTTTTGTTCCTCTAATGATAGCGGGAAAAGGAAACCCTGTTAAAGAAAACAAAAGAAAGTTCTTTAACAGAAGCTATACAGCCCTTTAAGTCTATTTCCTTTCCGTCCTACTCCATCTGCCCATTCCCCCCTTCCAGTTGGTTAACAATGCTGGAATAATGTGACTTTATACGTTCACAGAACATACAATACAAAGCCTATAAGTTCTGAATTTCTCTTTACCACAGAATTTAGAGACTTCACTGTTTTGTCTCATAACTAATCTCTTTTTTACTTGAAGGGAGGGGGGTTGGAAGTACGGAGCGAATGGCACCATAGCTTAAAGCATCGAGGGGATGGGGTCTTTGAAACAATATCTTCTTACAAATTTGACAGATCTAATTGATTAAGTCATCTCATTCTTTTGCTATTAATTACTTACTAGAATATCGATGTTATTTTGTACTGAATCTATATAGTCTCCTATTAAGTCTATATCATCCTCGTAAACGAACAGTTGGCTCAATCATCTCAATATTAGTCTCTTATTGTCCTTTTTTTTAATTTTCAAAATCATATATTCTAACACATAGTTAGAGAGCAGTGGAGACAAGACGTTACCTTGAAATTAACAAAGAAAAAAAGACAGCCGTCGTGACTGGGACTCGAACTCTGATCTCTCAGTTTCCGATTGGGTATACTATTCATTACACCACCACGACACGGGCAATTCTCTATGTATATAGAGTGGTTCTCATGCCGTAACACACCTCCGGCTCCTCATTTCTGGTTATGACGTCAAGGCAGGTGGAGACTTTCACTTGAGGAATCTTCTGTAAATTATGAGATTTCTCGGTTTGAAATGACAGAAGCAGTTTTGGAATTCCAGTATTATCGTGCGTTGGAACTAGGAACTTTAGACACTAGCTTTAGTTTGAATTCCCTTTCTCCTTGGAATTCTCAGAATCAGCTTTTCTGTCAGGAGGTGACCGGGGTATATGTCCCCGTCCCCAGAGCACGAAAAATATCCCCCAAATAAATTCTAAAGAGGTATCTTCGAAAGAAGCACTGGCTAAAATTCTTGTTAAATTCCAACAGTAGTTCTATTCTTATTATCATAAAATAATTGTGCATATATTTGAAAAAGCAAATGCCAATTGTCAATCAATCCTTATGACCCTGGACTCTCTTCTGGCGGAATTGAAATAAATGACAGGATACGGCTGCTAGGCTTCACAGCTGCTCTATTAATTTCGCCACTTCCCTTCCTGGTGGTGGCAGCCCACACATCTCTATAATTCCTCTCTGATATTCTTCACGGTTACGTTAAAAAGCTTATCGGTCCAATTCTCTCCATCACTCGACTTTCTCTATCTCCACAAACTAACCGTCTGTAATTGTTTTTATTGCTCTTTTCCCCCACTTCCTTGATAGAGCTGATAACATTAAAGTTGTACGAAGGAAGTGCGAACAGGCTTGCCAGAAGTTGAAGGTCAAAAAGTTGTGCCACGAAAAAGTAGCGAATTTTAAACAGTAAGAAGTTCAAAATACATATATTACTAATTATAGGTATGCTGTGAAGGTACACTTTCTTACAGATGTACTAAAATAATGTGGGGAATTTAGGAAGTCATATAACGACTGGCCGTAATTGAATTGGTTTTGAGTATTGACTTCACATTCGAAAGGTTCTGGGATCGATCCCAGCGTCAGGCTATGCTCACTCAGGATTTTCCACTTACACCAGGCTGATCGCTTCAAACTATCCCTTAGCATATCATCTCCCCTTTGGTCGTCCTCTACCTCGCGTTGAGCCAAAGACGTAAAGGACTTAAATACAATTCAATTACAAACTTATACCGCTACGAAACCTCTCTACATAACACGAAACACATACATAAATGTATAATTTGTAGACCAGTTACCATTATATTACTAGACTTATTTTATTAAACTTTACCAAGGAAACCTGTTTAAAATATATAACCTTTTACGGTAAGTAAAAATGAAATTAATTAGTTAATTCATGCAATCAACACATGAACGGATCAGAATGATAATGTTGTGCTCCATAATAAGAAGAACGCTGTCATGGAGGCCGACCTAGCTCTAACGAAAAGCAAATTATTTTGTGTTTACAACAAATCCAATTCGGAGAATCAGCCGATCAGATCTCTCGTGTCGAATCCAAAAGACTTTATCTTGTACCCTAATTACAAAACCAGAACGACTTAAAAATTGCGGAAATCGTTAATTTTTGCCGAATTTAGCAACCCTTACTGATAGTTGGGAGGTGGTCTTCCGAAATCAATGTTGCCATACACTTACACTACAATATTTAAAGAAATGGGAAGATACTGAAGCTAATGTCAGACACCAATGCTATTTTGGAGAAGTATATTGTTACAAAGAACAAAATACTGACTGATTCAGTCTATTGCAATAACAAAAGGTGAAATTCAGATTTACAAGATACAATTAGGATTTATTTATCAATGGCCCTGATATGACATGTTGTATAGGGAGAAATTTGCAATGACATGCTGTATAGGGAGAAATTTGGGGAATTCGAAAACTGGTCTAAATGGGAAATTAAACTCGCTATCCGGCCGAATGCTCTAGCGAAAAAACTATCAGGAACACAACCAAAAGTTTGTACATATCAGGTCCTGACTAAATTAACTCAATCAGTATTGCCAACCAATATGTACGATATTTATCGGATTGTATAATAGATCATAATAGTTCGTGTATACAACAATGAACAGAAATGCGGCAAGTTTGGATGACTTGGTTTAATGGAAAACAGATTAAAGGTATGTTGAATAGAAAACTGATTAAGAGGCCTTCGTACCTACGGTGCTATTCCGTGTGTGAGTTTCCATATTTTTTTTAGATACTAAACAAATTACAAACAATAATGAATTTTTTGAAAGTGTTCCCAATACTACTTGTAAATATGCATCAAATGAACTATCGGAGATTTTGACATTGATTATTTTAGCTGAGAAATTAGAATGTCCGTAATTGCGTAGGCGTATGATGTCAACAATTACGGGCATTCTAATTTCTCAGCTAAAATAAGCAATGTCAAAATCTAAGATAGATCATTTGATACACATTCACATGTATTATTGGGGCCGCTTCCCAAAATTTCATTATTGCTTGTTATTTGTCCAGTATCTTCAAACATACGAAAACTCACACACACACACACACAGAGGCAGCATGGGTACGAAGGTCTCTTGACGGAGAACTGTTATCTGATCATGAATGACTATCCAACGTTTCATTAACGAAATAGACATTTTTTTCTAGAAGTGATCCATTATTCTGTTGGAAGTATAGGACTCGGTTGTGCATCCAACAGAACATCTTGTAAGCAATTGTCACTTGTGTTGACAGCCATTCAGATAACAGTTATCTGTTGACGAATTCTTTCAGTGTACAAGCTTTGTCCAGCATCGGATATACAAAATATTGATTGAATATTAAGCCCGGGGCAAATTCATTTGTCTTTGCGCGCCCCATCTCCACACCTTTAAAAATAAAATTTATATTGAAATGACGCCCCTGAATGTTACTAAATGGCACACAGGGAAAACACCCCCCCCCCCCCCCCGAGCATTTTCTTAAATTTAGCTGTTTGTGACTGAAGAAAAGAATAGCACAGTAGTTGGGCTTAATTTATTCATTCAGCCCGGGAATTACATAACACGTACTGCAGTACATATTTTTACTAACCGAAATAAATCCGAAATCAATTTTCGCTTTCAAGGGTGAGAAAAGCGTAATGGTTTTCAGCGTTTGTTTTGCAACTACAGTAGCTGCTATAGAGCAGCGCGGAGTCTGAGCAGCGAGACTGGTGCCGTCTAGTTTATTTCCCAGACACCACACAAAGCATCAAACATCCATAGTTTTGAACTGTCTGGTTTTATGCATTACTTTGTATGATTTGGTAGGTTCTTTTTTTTCTTTGGGGTTCATTACACAATTTGAAACAGGTTTTATAGGAACAATAAATTTTGGAACAGCGGAAAAGAGCTGTAATTGATTTGTCCCGAAAACTGTAATTGGTTTTTTACCTGTAAACTTTTTTTAATTGACGCCTTATATTAATTTGTATTCTTTACTCCGACAGTATGTTAAATTATCCGAATAATTTTAACAGCCTTACCCCTTTCTGCTATGCAACCAAATGTGAAGTAAGAAGTGGTGTGCTACCTACCTATTAGGATATAAACAAATTCTAATCAGGGTAGTTTGAGTTTAAAGGTGTGCATTACATCTATCTCCCTTTTCTTCTTGATTTTTTAGAACTTTAAAAAAGACGAAAAATAGCATAGCAAATTTGGAAACTAGGCAGACAATTGTGTGATAATTATGAACTAATAAATGTAACAAACTTATTTTAGCTGATAGAAGTAAACGCTCACGCTATGAAGTCTTAATTCGTATACCGTCAAGTCTCTAAGCTACCGTTTGATTTTTAGTGTAATTCCGTTCAGAATATTAAATTTAAAAAAATAAAAATAAATAGAATTGCTTGTATTAATACAACGACCTGGAATAAAGTCAACAAATTATAGTATATATTGACAACAAAACATTCTTCTTGTTTGAACACCACTCTCTCATTCTCTCTTCTCTTTGTAGAGAATCTATTTTAGTCTGATAATCTTAAGAGAACTTTTTTTTTAATAGTCAACACTTCCGAAAGAATTATGGCGCCACTCATCTGGTTGCAAGACTTATCCGAAAACCAATGCGAAGCTGAATCATGAAAGAATGGTTTCCAAGCTTTAAAGCTAATGTCATCTTCATTTTTCTTCTGTTAAAAAAACTAACCCAGTTTCATTCATGATACGCGGAGGGGGGGAAGGGAGACATCTTTTTCAAAATCTTCTTCATATTTTAAATAGTTACTCCCACTATACGCCCACGCAAGTAAAAACAAAAAAAAAAAACAAGACACCCACACACTCAGACAAACGAGAATTCAAGGTCGTCGTTAGAATGAATTTGTAATCAATGGCGGCGTAGGAGTGATATCGATTTCTCAGTACAAAAAAAAGAGAGCTCAAGTTTGAATGAAACTTAGTTTGCAACTTCCTTCCCCCCGCTTCCCCTCCCCCCCGTCCCCATTACAACCAAGCATTGAGCAATACATTACTCTGATGGATAACTGCGCCTTACTAACACATTTGCAGTTACTTAGTGCGAAACACCCACTGCAAAACTTTAAGAATTTAAAGATGTTTTGATACGAGAATTTCGTTCAAGATAATCTCTTTTCTTTTTCATTAACCAGGGTAAGTGAGATTGATTTCAGTCTATTAAACGAAATGCAATTTTGGATTATAATATTCACTTACTAACAGTGAACTGTAAATATTAATACACTGTATAGTATTGATTTTGACAAGTACTTACAAAAACAGGTTATCGTGAATTCTCGAAGTAAGGAAAATTATATTCGATTGTTTCCATGTCTTCAGCAAATATTGGGCCAAAATAAGAACCGTAAACTATACTACCTGTTTCTTGAATCCCTGAGAATTGTAGGATACCTGATTCTACCCAGTCTTGGTTATTGTAGTGTTTTCCATATATGAAGTGCGCTATGGACGGGTAGAGAAGTTGTCATATGGTGCAACGTCCAGGCCATATGCTGGGTGAGGAATTTCGATACCTTCGAACTCCAAGAATTTTGTTCACGCGAATTCATACAGGGTTCATATTTGATTCTGGGCACTGATCAATTTCACAATTTCTGTTCTTGCTTCCAAGATCACTGAGGTAGAGAACGACATTGGATGGTGAAGTTTCAAGGTCACCAAATAATCATTGTGTGTTGGTTGTTGCATTCTCTTCCATTGCATGGGGGAAGTTTTCTGAACCCACGATGGTCGTTCAGCCGAGGTAAGTGCGATCTTCCGCTTCCCGATTTGCTAGAACTGAATTTGTGAAACCATCTTGTGGCTGTTATGTGACAGAATGTCTTTCTTTTACAAGGTAGCTGTTTTGGCCCTGCGGGTGGCCTTGGGAGCGTTATGTTCAAGTAGAAACTTGTAATATATCTTTTATCTTGATGTAATTTAGCTTGGCTGGATGACTATTACACTCTTCATCAAGTAGGCCTATGCCATTACTTGGGTTCGCTAGTCAATTCTAGGCACATTACATTCATGTGAAATATAAAGGAAATAATTTCGGATGCTCTTTGGATACTCCCCCGGACGAGAAATCATCATATTCAGTACATTCTTTCGAAGAACTAGACACGTTAAGCCCAATCAAATATGACTTAAACTAACCAATATAATATAACTAAACAAACTACGCTAACCCAATCGAACTTAACCTAACTCAATCTTCACTGATTTAAACTATCTTAGGGAGTATCTAACGTGTAGCCGTAGTTTTCATTTATCT
>JAGDQP010052424.1:0-13785 GCA_022664845.1 Lepisma saccharinum | reverse complement strand
ATTGTTGTTTCCCGTGGACGATCATTCCTGTGTGGATCAGCTACGGAGTCCGTCTCTTAGATTCTTTTTCAATCCCGAGACACGTCACTTTGGTTCTTGTTTCATGCCTTGCTTCATTAATGTGACATTTTTATGCAATCTTCTATTGGGTGAGGCTGGCGCGACAGTTTACTTTCACTCACAAACAGACAGTGAGTACATCACATGACCGCCCGCAAATTCTTTCGACTTGCTGCTCTTTGTTGGCAACGTAGCTAGTAACATTAACGTCACCTGGCATTAAACCAAAGAAACTCTACTTAACCAGTTTACCTTACTAACATTGCAATACAACCATTTTGGACGTACGTTATCAATCGGATATCTGCCTGTGGTAATAAAGCTGAAATTAAGTCACTTTTGGTGACCCGAACATAGATATCTCTGTCCGAAACTTGACCGATTGATCCGGTCTTGATCCCACTTTTTCTGTAACCCGATCTTGATCCAAATGACAAGACTGACTCTGTGACGTTGTGAACCGGTGATCGAATCTTGACCCTGTGACCCAGACTCGTTCCGATTTCACCTGTTTTTGTTCCTGTAGCATGAATCAATAATTGAACCGGTGATCGAATCTTGACCCGGTGACTCAGACTTGTTCTGATTTCACCTGTTTTTGTTCCTGTAGCATGAATCAATAATTGAACCGGTGATCGAATCTTGACCCGGTGACTCAGACTTGTTCTGATTTCACCTGTTTTGTTCCTGTAGCATGAATCAATAATTGAACCGGTGATCGAATCTTGACCCGGTGACTCAGACTTGTTCTGATTTCACCTGTTTTTGTTCCTGTAGCATGAATCAATAATTGAACCGGTGATAGAATCTTGACCCGGTGACTCAGACTTGTTCTGATTTCACCTGATTTGTGCCTGTAGGATTTCAATCAATCAATATTGCTGTTCTTGAGATTCCTTGAGAAGTGAGGTTGAATTACATATAGTGGTCTACGTATTGTATACCTATGATTAATTATATACTCACATTATTATAACAGAAAGAAAAAAAACACTGATATTCCAATTATAATGTTTCTGTATAGTGTTTAACGAATGATAATGAATTGGAAATTTTCGGTATAACACGTCAGCAGCAAATTATTCTCGAGGAATGCATCATATCCACAGAGATTGGTCATGATTATGGGATTTTAATGGTTATAACACGCAGTGACCAACTGTGAGGTCCGGGTTAGAACGCTCGTCACAGCAGTAACCAAGGTTTATATGTTTCAAAGAAGCTACGTTTAGTAAAAGCAGAAAATGAAATACTTAGGAAAAATAATGTTGCAGACTTCGGATAGGACCATGGGGAGGAAAACAGGTTGGATTTCTGCTGCCATATTGACTGAGGTTTTCCTTGGTTTTCTGCAGTTTCACAAGGTGACTGGCCGTACAGTACCTAGCCACTGCCTCCAGAAGAGTATTAGGTTAGGGACGACATCCCTCAGAGAGCTTAGAGTAAACAACGCTACTACCCATGAATGTAAATTACACAAAGATATCAATGAATTATTTCTCTTAGATTGTTTACGCATAGCATATAGGTTAGAAACATATATGGAAGATCTCTCTCGTGAATGAGGAACGAGTTATGCATGTAAGAAAGTTTTTCCACCACCGAAGAAAGTATTTAATGTGGCTGGAACAGTGCCAAAGGAACAGTTCCTTTTTTTCTTTCTCCGTAGAAGTCATCTTCATGCGAAACATTGATGAAGGGAATGGGGTTGTAAAGATGGTTGAAAAACATTCAACCAGAAAGGAAAAAAAGAAGAAAAGATATAAGAGAGAGAGAGGAGGAATGTATAAGAGAAAAGAGGAGAAAGAGAGAGAGAGAGAAAGATATGCAGTAAATGGGATGTTAAAATTGAAGAGGACATCGCTCACGAGATCCATCGCTTCATCCTTAAATGGGCATATAATACCAACAAATGCATCGTTTTAAAACCTTTTGCTAAGAGAATGGGTACAGTTGCCGAGCAACAACGAGAATGACGTACACTTCGTAAACAATGTCGTATTTAGAAGCTACACACACACATACATACATTAAAACACACAATCTTCCACTCATAGAGAGACGTATATGTATATCGCTTGCTAGACCCCATTTTTCTTCCTGTTTCATGAAGATGTTTGACATCCATCTCTCAGAAGCAACGCCAATTAACTCCATATCCTCTTCGTCTTCGCCCACTCATTGTTTTCACAAACTTTTCATCTAAATTCATGACCTGCAATTCCATCACTTTGCAACAACCCTTGGACTTTTCTTCAAAACCCAACTTGTTCATATATTTAATACCCACACTCATCCAACGATAAATTATATTCTTGCATCTTCTGAAGAAAAAATACACCATCCACTTCATGTTCTGTCTTAAGCATACCTCTTAATTTAATTTTCTCTTTCCTCATTTGGTCTTTGAAACATACACTTAAAACAGAAGAATAGCGTTAATACGTTGTAGGAAGAATGTTATGAAACACGCTTAGAGCACTATTCATTTTCATTAACAATCTTATAAACTACCAAGAAGTCTATGAAAGAAAAAGATAAGTTTCGTTTAACTTAAGCTAGTGAGTATTTAATCTAAAAACGTGAGGTAAATTAAATCATTTACGCTGTCAAAATAAAAGTGTGTTTCTTATTTTTGTAGTCGATTTCCAAAAGCGTCCCTGTCCATATAAATTTCAAATTGGGATATATATTTATAAATAAACAATAAATTTTGTATATATTTTAAGCTTTCCCAAGTTATTTTTGGAAAAGTGGAAAATCTTTCTAAGCTAATACTTCAAGATATTCATGGCTGGAAATTTTCTCTAGCTTTTAGAAATAAGAAGTGTACTTACTACAAGTGTCATTGTCGATTTCCCAAACATTTATGGCAATTTCACACTGGCGGTTTTGGAAATGGACTACACAATTTTAGTTTAATCAAATTGTGACCACTTTTGTATTTTTTGTTTTTCACTTCCTGTATATTTGGTCATCATTTGATGTATCAAATTTCTTGAATATAAAACAAAAAATATAATAGATTTGCAATGTTCTTCTGAGTTCTCTTTTTTAGAGTACATCTGTAATTGAGATCCCTCCCCCTCAGTTGAATCCCCGCTGTATGTAAATTGAGTATTGTTTCCCATGCTACCAAATCTTGAGATATTCTAACTTGTCCTAAAAAGTATACAAAAAATTTTCAAGTGGTGACTGGAGGTGAAAGGAAGTACTGTACTGAATAACAAGTTGATTCAAGTAAAAGTGTAAAAGACGTACTCCTTTTATTTTACAGTACATAATCAAGCAAACGGGGTTCTAGGGCAGGTCTTTGTTTCATACAAACAGCTGAGTATCCTGACTGACGTTTTTTAAGTGTTCTTTTCATTAGTCACATTAAACTAATACCGAGATGGTACCTTGCTTCACGTTCCTTTCCCCCTTCCCGCAATCCACTCCATTAATGCGACTTGCAAATCAGACTTAGTACGTTGAGTTGTATCCGAACAATAAATTAAAAAAACAAATCAAATAATAACAGTAAAATACAGGCTAACTTAGAAATAACTTACTCTACCAACACAATTTCAGAAATAATAATGCTAAGCTTGATGAGTTGAAAATTCATATATATGGAGAGAAAAAAAATAGTAAAAGATTAAATTTGCTTTGTAAGTAATAAACTTCGATTTAGAATGTATCTTTAATTCTTTTCTACGGGAAGAATGTGATTTCGAGATTCACTCACATCAACGTAGAGCGATGTACTTAAAAAAATGGTCTGCTTAGTTTCTTCTTACAATGTCTTTCAGAAATCGGTTACAATAATACCGCAACGAAAAGAGCAAACAAAATAGGGAAATAAAACCGGGCTAATTGTGAACTACGATCGAAGAAGACATTTTCTCTGTTTACTTTTCAGTTGTCCATTTTTTTTTTTCAAATAAAGAAAAAATGTCCGCAGTTGCGGACTTACAGGATTTTACAGTTCTCTCTGTCGAAACGAGAGAGAAAATTGTATTAACTGCTGTCTTCGTAGCTGGCGACGAGTTCAAGATTCTTCGTTTTATTACTACTGTTTCCCTTAATTCTTGCTTCCCTACTTCGTTTTGCTTCCTTCCGTTTGATTTCTTCCAATTCCCCTTATTTCTTTTTCTATTTCAAAACATACTGTTTTTTGTTCTCTTTTCAGAGGTCATTGTTAAAGAAATTAACTTTAATCTTTTACATTTTGAGCTTGCATCACCAAAATTGATAGCTACGCGATAAGGTTATAGGGTAAAGTGGATAGTTATGTTCTACTAAATGAAATGGTACTAAACCATGTTTGGTCCTAAAATTGTACACTAAAATAGGGTACATTCAAATCTAGGTGCATATTTAAGTTAAGCTTTTTTCCCTTTCCGCTACGCAACACCTTAATGCTATGAATATTTTATTCACACTTATATAGCAGATTGGCTTTTGTGTTCTCTCAGCGCTTATTGCTACCTTAGGCCATTGAATGCGCCCAATTGCTACTAGTTCCACAGCGCTGGGAATTTAGTCTAGTGATTAACGTGTGGGGTTCCTACACAGGCGGCCCGGGTTCGATACCCGGTCAGTGTCATTTTACGTTTCTTTACAACACAATGTCTCTTTTTTGCTTCTTTAAATATCTTATCACTTATTTCCAGTCATTCCTTTCGGAATAGTACTTCCTCCAGAACGTAGTCAAAATTATCTGCATCAATTCCCCATTGAAATTTAATGAATATACGAAGTTGTTATTTAGTCCACCATATTTTTTTTTATATATATATAAAATCGTAATTTTAGTTCATGAGACATCTGTAGATTACTGATCTTTAATAGAACACCAAATTTGGTAAAGTCAGGATAAGCAATTTTCAATTGATGGTCAGATTTATAGGTACCAAAATTCACTTTTATATGAAAGTTCTGTACCAGAAGGAACTAATATACACTGGCATTTGATTGCAAAGAATAACTACAGTAGACTCTCGCTAATCCGGCCCTCAGCAGTCTGGCCTCTCAGTAGTCCGGCCCACATCCGGCCTCTAGTCACTCAAGCAGAAATGACGCGCACAACAATGATTTATCGTGTGCAACAATGTTGTTAGTTAAAAATGTTAAACGATACTATACATACGTATTTGAAATTGTGACTTTCTTACTGTAACGTTCAGTACATACTATGTCTTTAGAGTTAATAAAGTACAGCCTGTTTAGTCCCTATGTGTTTAAACTGATAATTTCCGACCCTCATAATAAACCGGCACTTCCGCGAACCCGGCACCTATATGTGTAAGGAATGACCGGATTAGCGAGAGTCTACTGTACTTTTTTATTAAATATGTGAGGTAGTTAGTTCTGAGTTCTGACATTGAGTGCTTCGTATTAAGGATCGGTCATTTTTTTATTTATTTCTAAATCCGGGAAAACGATTTTAAAAAAAATTTAATCCGAAACAAGTGTGTTTCCTTTAACTTGTTTATCTTTTCTTAGTTTGGGTCTGTTATTCAAATCCAGTACTTGACTTTTTGTTTCAAAAACAAACAAAAAAAAATGATTTTACATAAAATTCAACATTTGAAATAAAAATAAACACGTAAGTTCGATGAGAAAGGATTTATTAAAAATAGTTGAAATGTGAATGAAACTGGTCAGTTTTATAAAAACAAAGTTCAGAAAAGCAGATTTTGAATAAAAACTTAATTTTGATTTAAAAACAGAAAAAGTGTGGAGATCATCTTGATAGAGAAAAAAACTCGAACTTTAAAGAAAAAAGGTATTATTTGATTTAATAAAGAAAACAATATCAAAATTCTAATTTGGGAATATTACTACAAAACAGTTCCGCTTCTTTAAAACACAAACTTACAAAAGTGGAATTTTACCTCGTCAAAATTTGTATTGACAACAAAACATAGTTGCACGTCTTACAATTAAGATCAAAAAGCACTGAACTGCTGAACAAGACTATATTATTCGTAAAAAATAATAAATTACATGTAACGTTTCGACCTTCTAGCCAAGATCCTCATCAGACATACACTGAGTCTGTACAAAAAATTACACACATATAAATACAAGCCCAATAGTCTACCTGCTCCCTCATTGGCCGAAAGAAGCAGCCAATCAGGGACGCCCAATCAAGCAGCCTTCCCATTGGCTGGAACAATCAGTCAATCAGAGACGCCATAAAACATTCCATGTTAACAAAAAGAGAATCAACATGAAGCAAACTTAGAGCCCCCTAACACCTCAATTAACATACATATTTCTGTGTTTGTCAACAATAATCTTCCATTCTTTATTAATGCTAAAACCTTTGGTCCAGTTCATTAAGTTCTTATCTTCTTCTTTTTCTATCCACCAGGCCTCCTTCCATTTTCTAGGTCACATACTATCTTCATATTCTAACACAATCACTTTTTCCCAGTCCACATTATGTCCTTTTTCTTTTACATGTTTGAATATAGCATTACTCTCTCTACCATATTTCACATCGCTTTTATGTTGTTTAATTCTTTCTTTCAACGTTACATGTAATTTATTTTTTACGAATAATATAGTCTTGTTCAGCAGTTCAGTGCTTTTTTAAAATTTGTATGTAGAGAGAAGTTATCCTATATAATTTTGTTTACAAATTGATCTTATAATTGGGTAAAATTTTATACTACAAATTGATAATTAATTGTGGTTCGAGAGAACAATTTAGGTACAGCTGTATAATTAAAAGTATCGTTATAAAACTTTAACAATGTTTTTCCATTCTCAACCTTGGATGCAGCCCTTGAATAGCATTTTGAACGTAGTATTATCAATCATGGATAACATTTAGAAAGTTTTCGTTACAACCGTGAATAACATTTAGAAAATTCCGTTAACAACTCTGGAAAGCATTTAGAACGTTTCATTACAAAACCTTTGATAATATTTCTGATGTTTTACCACCATCCTTCGGCAACATTTAGAATTTCATCATTCATTTTTAGGATGTTTCAATATCAATCTTAGAAAATATTTAGAATGTTTTGATAGTTTTACCAAATATAGCAGCTAAAGTACTGTATTGATTCAAAAATAAGCAGCACCCTTAAACTTCGAGGACGAAACAAGAAAAAAGACAATAACCAGAGAGATTGAAATAAGAAAACTTACCGTATAATTACAAATACTTTCGTGTTAGGCCCGGTAATAATATTATTAAGTTCAGTACTAACAAGTAAACCGTTTTCTTAACATAAGTTAGAGTGTACTGTCACTCAGTACATTTCCATGGTCTTATTCACTGTTGTCATTGCTGACTTTACTATCGGTATTCACTTTAACACTTTCACTGTTCCCTTCTCTCTCCTCCCACAGTACGTCATGCTTGTTGCCATCCAGTGCATTCAACACAAAGCATTTTCGAACACCTTGCTGATGGACTCTGATGCTATTGTCGATATGAAGTGAGAATCCATTCACACAGAAGGGTGACTGATGACTTCCTAATCATGAGGTCATGATCCACTTCAAGAAGCCAATCTGAATACTGTCTTCGGAGGCTTCTGGATGGCTTATTTACGACAAAATCAAGCACCCGTAGTTTTGTATTCATGCATCCGGTTTTAGGACGAGGTCTGTCTTTTGTAGAGTTAGGTCATTCTTCACTTCCTGAGTTACATGTTCAAAAACTCTTGGTGAACAGTCAAGAATAAACTTGCTTTACATACGCTAGATGTATTGTTACCATATATTATCTTAAAATGAGAAATAAGCGACATTTTTAAACAGCAATACGATATGATGAAATTTCTTCAAAGCCAAGATAGCGAGTATAAGCCGGAACCTAACTTGTCAGTTGAAATTTGGACAAAATAGTGCGGCTTATTTTCAGGTTAATACGGTACTCTGAAATAAACAACAGAAATCTTTATTGATGTGCGCCTGCGTGAATAACAAACGCGTCTGGTCATCATTATCCCGATACAAACATAGCTCTCGATTAGTGTAAAACTGATTTGTTGTGAAAAGGGATATAGTTTGGAATTAATCCTCGTAATATTACGAAAATATGTTGAGGTTTCTTTGTGTTTAAGCGATGAAATCTAAATTTTGTGGATGCGAGATGGCGTTGTGGGACATGAAACACATTTTGTGAAGAGTGGTCTCCCAATTTCTTGGTAATATAGGTCCCATCTTTCAGAAACCTATAGACGGTCGGTTAGGGAATAAGTAGCTAATCAAATAAATGTTCTGTTGATGCAGGATCGACAGAAGATAGAAAAATAGTACTAATTTGGCTTCAACTGAGATGAACTAGCCACGGCCACCATTCTCACTTTCAAGTGCTAAAATCTACAAGGAAAAGTTATCACGACGTCTAACGTCATACCTGCTTTTAGTAACATGACTTGCCTATAGTCACTCATTACTTAAAACAAAAAAGGAATGTAAATAAACAAGTATACAGAAGGAGAGAGACAGAAACTGTGCTCGTTTTCTATTTACTACTCGAAAGAGAGAAGATGTAAGCAAAGGCAAACATATTCATGTCTCAAATCTAAGAGAAACTTACAGCTCTAGCATTAAAACTTTAAGAAAGCCTAGAATACTGAAAAAAAAAAAGCAGGAGGAGAAGGCAAAAAACACAGAGAGAGAATGAAGAAGAAGAAAAGAATGAAATCGTCATCTTAATTCGGAGTAACACCAACTCTAAAACTTTTGTTGGCTCTGATTCAAAGACAGGGATTGGGGTCGAGGCTTTACTCTCTCTCTCTCTCTCCTCCTCCTCCTTTTCTCTCTTCCTGTCCTTTCATTCTAACTTTTTTCTGCTTTACTGTTTCTCCTTCAATTCAAAAGACATAGAGAAATTCTGAGGTCTAAGATAAGATCCGATAATGTAGAGAGGTGCTGGAGAATAATACCCTCTAAGAAATCCTTTCTTTATAGGTTTATACTCTTCGAAATTCTTTCGTTTCCAGCAAAACTTGCGGAAGGAAGGTGGAACTTTGAAGTTTTCATTATCATTTTCAGCGTAAATATTTGTCTCGTCTTTGATTAAGATTAAGTACTTTATGCTCTGAGTTCTTTGTGTTATATAAATAGTTACTGGTAAACTTTTGAAGCCATGTTGTTGTTGACTCTTAAGTATTTTTACGGAAGTGAGGTGAAGTACACGTGCTCTGTAAAACTTACTGTAAAGTTTACAATAAAATCACTGGTGGTTAAGGTCGCCAATATAGGTGACCAGGCGATTTGTCTTCTATACATGACTCTATACTATATACTTATATTGTGAATGTAAATAGTAGCAATACAAAACATCACATATGTTCAATGTAACCAACACAATTTAACACAATACCTCACCATCACTGTTCTAAACGTAAACAGTACGTAAACGCATCCACGCAAACCACTAATACACACGATTCCAGTCTGTTTCTTGGTGATTTGATCTCTTGTTGATTCGCCTATATTCAAGCTTCGTCTTCTTTCCTAGCTTCAACATTAACATACAAGCTTCATTTTCACTCTGTTCCTGTTGTAGAAGCTACACGAATGTAAAAGTATTGGGATGTTCTTTTGGTAGCTTTTTGTTTAATTTAGAATGCCACCCCTTGACAACATTAGTCGTTCTTGCTTCAACATTGTCGTAAAGATTCCATATTTCTCTGGAAAAACCGCAACCATTCCATATTTCTGCCTCAACAGGATTCTCGAACACTTCAGCCTTCATCTTGTCTATTAACATCTTGCTTCAATTAGGTGTAGGGTACAGTGGGGTAATTTGAATAATTTCAGACATTTTCTCAAAAATCTTTTTTTTAAAAAAAACTGTAATTTGTATCCAAATACAAAATTTGGCTAATTTGAAACAAGAGGGAGTGTATAAATAGTAGATAGCTATGCGTCATCCGTATTAAAATAATGGTAGATATCCCCCCTTAATACATTAGAAAAGGGGTAGGCACATTGCCTAAAGTAAGAAACCACAAAAGCTTAATTAAATTTCAGATTTTTTATTTAACGACAACGACCATAAATAAACTGTTTTCTACCTTCTTCGCCAACACAAATCTCGTGCTACCATGTCTTACAACGTTAGCAACGAATCCAGTCTCCCTTTCTAGCAGATGGTTCTGAATAGTTATTGAGAAGACAAAAACCACAATTCTATGTTTGATCATCATCAGCTACACCCATACTTAGGTCTACGTCATCTTCACTGGAGGACAACAATGATATCAATTTCCTTCAGGATTTCATTACTTTCCTCCTGGCAGATCCTGAATTAGCATGTTTCTTTTCTTGTAGTTTTCTTGGATTTTGTTTCACTGGATGCTGCTAAATCCTTCTTTCCTTGAAGTTCTTTCGTTCTCATTAGTTCAATAAGCACCGAGACATAAACAAATACAAAATAGCATAGTTTCAATTGCATTATTCAAATTGCCTCGTTTTGATTTACCCAAATTGTCCCGCAACCAGCGAATATACAAAACAAAACGTGCTGTGGAAACTTTTCACCATGTGGCGCCAGCGTACAGTATATCAACGCACCACATGCCACTGATATGATTTCAATTCAAAACGATTACATTCTATCCGCTTATTAATAATAAGAGCTTAAGGAAACAAAGTTGAATATTATAACGACAACAAACATTGACACCTTAGTAGCCTACTTACCTTGCTGCAAACAAAAAATTGTATACGCCTTTGGATTCGGAGAAATTCTTCGTGTTTCTCAGAGCGACATCTGCAAACTACAATCTACAGACCCACTACAATTTTACTAACATGGCAAGGAGTTCTACTTTTACAGATAACAAAATGCTTAACATTATTCAAATTTCCCACCTATTCAAATTGCCTCGCTGTACCCTATGTTTCTTTTTGTTCCGAGTGCACACTAGGGTAGGCCGATTTCTTTATTTCACATATTGGAGTTCGAGTTATCATCAAAAGTTGTGCATTGGTATCAAATAAAGCCATGCCAAATATGGCCGTCCTAAAACAATATTTAACTGGACGCCTAAAGGGCCCCATTTGATTTTTGCAAAACAAGTAATAAAAATTTGATACCAGTTTCCACATTTTGGAGTTCGAGTAGTTATGAAACGTTGTGCATTGGTACGAAATTTAACCATGTAAAATATGACCCTTCTTGGTCGTCAAGCGTTTCTGGCCGTTTTTAAATTAAATTTTCGCGGGGTCCGGGGCTCGGGGTCCGATTTTTTGATCTGGCTATGTTTCGGCAAACAAACATAACGTAACATTCTACAACTTTTGCACGCTAGTCAAACTCAAATTTCTAAAAAAAACAAAAAAATCGGCCCTTTTCAAAATTATAAATTTCTCGGGTCCCCGGGGTCCGGGTAAATATTTGTTGATCCGGCTGTGTTTGGGGCGACCAAACATAACATAACCTTCTATAATATTTGCACGTTACTCAAACACAAGTTTTAACATATTTTTTTTTCGAGAGGCCCCAAAACAGCCCTTTTCTTTTAAATTTGAGTTTGGGTAGCGTGCAAAAGTTGTAGAATGTTATGTTATGTTTGTTTGCCGAAACACAGCCAGGTCAAAAAATATCTAGCCGGGCCCCGGACCCAGCGAAAATTTTAGTTTGAAAACGGCCAAAAACGCTTGATGGCCAAGAAGAGCCACATTTGACATGGCTAAATTTCGTGCCAATGTACAACATTCCATGACTACTCGAATCCCAAAATGTGGACACTGGTATCACATTTTTATTTCTTCTTTTTCAAAAAAACAAAATCAATTGCTTCCTTTAGGGGTCCAGAGGCCCGGTTAAATATTGTTTTAGGACGGCCATATTTGGCATGGCTTTATTTGATACCAATGCACAACTCGAACCTAAATGTCTGAAAACAATTCGGCCCACCCTAGTGCACACCATTTTTTGATAAAAATCGTCACCAAAAACAACAATTGTAGCTTTTCACCCACGTCTACATTTTCAATATGGCTTCGCTTTAAGACGCCTATTAATACGGTACAAGAACCCTTCGTAGGCGAGCAGTTCCCCCTCCTGTATTTTGAACTAACAACTTCTGCCATTCTGCATTGCTAAACACTATTTGTACTGTATACTGCATGCAGTATAGAGTAGTGTATGGAAGACAAATCACCTCATAAGGTGATGCCGAGAAAGGATATGATGTAGAAGACAAAGGCTCTTTTTTAAGGGCCGCCTTATGGATCCTTTTGCATTCATTGTTTAATATATGACCAAACATGTCTTGAGGATGCAAACTGTGGCACCTTTTACGTACTGCGAGCCTTAGCAATGCTGGAAATAAAGTACTGGAAATCCGAATGAAATTTTGTTGTGGAATGACTTGATATTAGACCGAAGTAAGTTTGTTTTCTGTTCGTTTTAGTTGCAATGTCAAATGACTTTCTTGCAACTGAGTCGATTAATTTTCCACTTCTCTGCAGGTATTTTTTAAAAAATCACATTCATCCCTACAAAAGTACATGTGAAAAATACTGCTAATAACAGAACTGTGTAATAGTCATTTTTTCGGGAAGAACAAGCAGAATAACATCCAAAATGTATTACGAAACTTGAAGAAATTGTTATTTTTCTTACAGAATCTCTTAGAATTACTAAACAGCTTATAACAGCAATTAAAAAATAATCTGCATGAAAACACGCTAGAAGCCATGCAATTCGAAGCTGCACTTCCCTAAACGAATCCCTCTTTGCATAAATATCCGTATCTGGAAAGATTAGGCGGAATGGGAATTAGGCAGAACGGGTGCTGGAGGACCTTGAGGCAGAACGAGCATGAACCGTTAATAACACAGGATATAACCTAAACACTTTATCACTTGTTCCATGTATTACATTGCTGTTTGAAATTTCACTAAGTCTTTGGCTCACAACGACCACTTCATGGCGATATGGTACAACATTGAAGGAAGTGGAATTCCTTTAAATTTGTAGCCCCGTCCTCAAAACATAAATATTATTAATTAAAAAATAAATAATAAATCAGGAATGATAGAAGTAATACATGAGAAGGGAATAGTGCTATAGAAAATAAGAAATAATCATTACATGATATATTATGCAAGAAAAGAATACAAGCGACAAGTTAAAAAGAAGAATACTAGAGGCTGTATGAGAAGTAGTAATAAAACTTGTGATATTAAGTAAATGAAGAGGAATAATAGGGAAAGAATGAACAATAAAAGATCAATATTAAAGGTATAAACTAGAGGAAATTAAAATTATTAGGATTATTTTTTATGTAAAAATATAGACTGAAAGTTACAATGAAGATATGGAGTTGAAAGGAAAGAAGAATACGTAGAAAGTACTAAAGAAGAAACACTATGCTAATACAAAGTGAAATAATAGATTGAGTGGACACGAGTTAACTTGTTTGAAAGAACTTCAACCAACCAGTAGACTCTTGATGATATTGAAAGGAAATCACGAACTTCTAAGAAAAAGGAACGTATTCAACAATTCTTGATGCACGACTTCCTTACAAAGTGCTATATTCTAGCAACCCTGAAAACTCGCACAAAGCATTTATATAAAAAAAAATATTTTCTTCATTGCTTTCCTGTTGAACAGTTCAAACAGATACGCAGTGGTACTTTTAACAAAAATATATGTCAAAAAGCTACGCTGTAGATCAAAGGAGAATAGGTCCCCAGAGCCTGAAAATACAAAATTAAACCAGCTATGTAAATAGAGCCACTTTCCAA
>JAGDQP010052423.1:0-13786 GCA_022664845.1 Lepisma saccharinum | reverse complement strand
TCTCTCTCTCTCTCTCTCTCTCTCTCTCTCTGTCAGTCTTGTATTTTCTTTCACTGGTATTATCTGTTTGTATTAGTCAAGTTATATGAGCACTCACCTTCAAGTTTATTCGTACTAACGAATGCACATTGTGGAAATGTTTCAGAAATATTTCTGAAAGAAGCCAGGCAATCTAACTGCATGGTCAGGTTCAAACGTACATATATTTAAGATCTCGGGGATACTGGAAGTAAAAAAGAAAAGTAAAGTAACCTTCTATCGGGACTCGAATGGGGATCGGTCAGTTAAAAGACCATCATCTGGCGGACTTCCTTTTTTTTAGTGCCAACTATTTTCTTAGTCTTTTAACTGCATGATTATATCATTATAAGACTACCGTGTAAATCAATACATTTAACAAATTTAACACTCTTCACATTATTGTATTATCCCTTTCTTGTAGTGTAAAAAATTTCAAAATATTATTGTCTGTATTTTATAGGGTACGTTAATAATACATATTCTCATAGTTTTCAATACATAGACCGTAATGGTCTTTCTAAACTGTTAATAAAGAATTTAAGTGTGATTAGAGTTAACCAAGACGTAATTTTCCTCAGTTTCAAGAAACACTTTATGTTGTGGGAGCTTCTTAATAGGGCCTATTTGTTCTTAAAATACAAACCATTATTTGGCCGTAGGAGTTCCATATAATTCTATTTTTACATAATGCGATATCTCGTATAGTCTGTTTATACACATATTATACAGTTATACTTGCAATTAATATTCAACGCAATATCAAGGCTTATCGATACCTATTAAGTGACAAAAGTGTAGTTTTTCAGAGGGCGTGAAAAGAGCTTTGAAAATTATATGTATACATTTATTAATGATGTTTAGTTTTAATAATATTTACTTTTTGGTCATAAGCAATTGAAAATGATGATTATGAAAATTACTAGTTTATTGGGATTTTAGATAAACACATATATGATATATAAGTGAAAATTCCACGTGTGCCTGTGTTCACAGTAAGAAGTTTCTTGAAATGTAATGAAAAATGTACGAGCATATGATTTAAATATATATATATATATATATATATATATATATATATATATATATATATTGAATACATGGGCTGCTCAGTAAGAAACCGAACTCTTATTGTAAAGTTTGTATGTAAATACCTGGAAGAAAGTGTCAGTGATGGTACTTAGGGGTGACTTAATTAACTCAGTTTTAAATCCAAAGTATCCCAACAGATCACCATGAGTGGAAATGATTTAGGTGCCCGTAGCGATTGGGAGTTTTCCGACCAAGAAGGGTCTGCAAGGGAATAGACGTAATTCGAGACGACGGTCCACATCTAAAGACATAGATTGCAGAAAAAGATGCAGTACATTCATGTTAACCCTTCGACGTATATATGATTACTGATGAACTGAACATCAGTACAGCACGATTATACAGAAACAAACTGCAAGTGTGATACCCTGTTTATGGAACGTCTGTAAATAGCTGAACAAAAAGAGAATTGTGAAAGGATATGTGAAGTATTGTTACGCCGAGTGAATCTTGGCCATGGACGTACGGACACGTTGTGGAAACATATAACGGAACCAGGTACGACTGTACTTTTGTATCAACCTAATACTTTGCCTACTTTCAAGTCTAAACCCTCCGTTATACCTTGATAGCAGGTTTGCGCCACTGAAGGAATCACACTTGTGAACTTCCGCCGTGTTGAACGTACATTAGAATACCTACTCCAATATTCACCCAGTGTGGTGTCGTAGAAACCTCCACCAGTCCGCTGGAAGAGAGTGAAACTCCTCCGCCAAGTGATATACCAGTGTGGGAGATTATTAGCAATGCAATCTCCGCCAAGCTTGTGGGAGTACGGAAGTTTTCCTTCACGAAGTTTTTACCAAGTGGGAGATTTCTCTATCTCCACCAAACTTGTGGGAGGAAGGAAGTTTCCTTCACTAGGTGCTTCCTGAAAACACTCAGCGTTCATGTATAAAACTGCCAAATTCCAAATCCGTTCTACAGTTGTAACCACTGATTCGCTGCACATGGTGCAACAGTTAATAATCTGTTACAAAACATATTTTGTAGATGTATATTTCTACTACCAAATGTATATACATTATTTATATTATTAAAACTTTGTACACATATTTTCTCACACTGTTTTTAATAACTTCCTGTTCTAACAAACACCACACGAACTAATCCTACTATATAGAGTTTACTGGTGCGCAGCGCCATCTCCGGGACTCCATCCTAATGAAAACCACTACATCGGCTGGGCTGACCTTAAAACATTCTTCCATTGCTTGTAATTGGCATTAGAGTACCTCTCTCATTGATGTAAATATAATAAGGACGATGGCGCAAATGTCTCCTTGTTATACATTGCTCCCGAACGGGCTCCAACCCATGGTACCGTTGTAATCGACGAACTTGGTCCGATTACGATCTTTCTTCTTTGATCCAAATTGGGGTTCGAACTCATCCACTCCTTGTCATACTTTATCGGTGAAAGCAATCAGTGTCGACACTCCATTGTCGTCCTCTATAACGCAATGGGGTTTATATTCCTATTCATTATCAGCTCATATTCCTTGTCAAACTTGGATGATTCCTTTGTCAAATCTTGGGCTAACTTTTCCGGAACAGAACGCTTCACTTCTTTTTCCATTCTCGCTACCTCAAGCTCCTTCGTCTCCTTCCTTCTAACACAGCTACTTTGGGCTCTGTCCTTCCTCTTTACTCAATTGGCACAATTGGGTTTTCTACTCCGCTACATCATCAGATCCCACTGCTTGTGAAACCTTGCTCTTTCCTTTGTTATATGTTGGACTACCCATTCATCCACTTCTTTTTCTATTCTCGCTACTTCAACCTCTTTTTGTTCTTCCCCAGGTACATTACAAGGTCCCCAACATTCAAATCAAATGTATCTCGACGTGACTTCTCACCCGCCACCGATGTTTGTGCCTCACATTGCAAACTTGTCTTCTTGGTGCTTGGGTATTGGTGCTTTTATATTGTCTTGACTACACAACTGTTCGTCAGGCTTCTGTTCTCTAATCTTCATCTTGACACTAATGTCTGTCCAACGGCTCTTAATTTTCACAATTCCTTGCTTTAGGTCTGTGTTCGCCTCATATTTTTCTAAGAAATCTCGTCCCAGGAGTACATAATTCTTCAGCCCTTCAACCACTTAGCCATATCCAGATCTCCTATTTGGGATACTTCAAGGCGAACATGTTTTCTGCTCTTGTCACCTTTTTCCAAAACGGGTTGGAAAAGAGGGACACTTCAGCTCCACTATGTATGACAGCTAACGTTTTCAAATCAGCGACTCTCATTTCTACCAGACCAGTTCCTTTAAATGAATTTTCAACTCCGTCTACGACTACATTCTCATCTTGATCACAAATCCACTCTCCACAATCTTAGTTCTGATATTCGATACGGCAAATATAACTAGATGGATTCTTATTCCTCCTACAGCTTCCAACCACATGATCATCCTTAAGCACATTCTTCTTTACACATGCATCCAATTTTGGGTTATTGGCCGTTCTAACAAATCTTCTGACACCCGAGATTGGTGTTAATATTCATTTTGTGCTTATCCTGACTCTTAGGGTTTTTAATCCCCCCCATTTCAAGAGGCTTTATTGTATTCGTACGTTCCTCTGTGGTAGGGTAACCAGACGTACTGATTGTCGCAGAGCAGTACTGTTTTATAAAGGACTGTCCTGCGTGATTTGAAACGGTCCGTATTATTAAGAAATGTTCTGTTTTTTTTTAATGTCCTGCGCAGTGTTCTGATTTCAACTTTTGACATAAAAAACAATTTCTTTCATATCTTTTCGTACTGCTGACAACACCGGCCGAAGGATATTCTATTACTACAAGTGAATTTTAGTTTTTGCACCCTCTTCCTCTGCACTAAACGCATCTCCATTGATAACTTTCGTGAAAAGTCTTTAATTATTTTAATATTAACGAGCTTCCATTTTCTGCGGTGTTGGTCAATTTTAACAATACTGAGTATTACCTATTCAGGCCAGTTTATAGAAATTAAGACAATACCAACAATGTGACAAGGTAAATGACACTTTAATAATAGAATGACAATTTATTACTCCTGTTATAATGTAGTTTATGCTCTTTAATTCTAGTTTCAAAAATTCTTCCTGTCCCAACCAATGTACGATTGCCCACAATTACAATTTATATACGAGTTCATCTTTGACAGCTCGCAGATTGCTTTTGGTTTTGTACGGTAGTTTATGTATAGTTTAAATCCCGTTTTTAATTACTCTTCCTTTTCGGTTACTAACACTTCTCACATACGGTAAGACGGTGAATCGTTTTCTTTCCTGATCGTTATACTTCGTTTGGTCTTTATATAGTTTATGCTGGTCTGAGCAAGATTTGTTGTTTTCTCGATCTGCTGTATATTATATTCATGTGCAAGTAAGGTGTTTGTAATATGTCAGATATCTCATACGCTCGGTGAATCAGGCTGGAATTTAAAGTTTATTTCTGTGATGGGATTTTGCTTTTAAGTAGAGACCTGTTGTTCCGTTGGCTTTATGTAAATCTTATGTCCACGTCTTCCAGTGTTGATCATGTAAACTAGAACTTCTAACGAATTATATCTTTTTCGGTCTCTATTGTAACCTGTATATTCTGATGGATTTTGTTGAGAAGTTCTATAAACCTCTAAGCACTGTGTTGCCATATGGCGGACATATCATCAAAATAACAGTTCTGTACCAACACTTTTGTTAAAATTATCCCATAAAATAGGTGTTTAGATAGATGTTGGAACATAAGTTTGCAGATAAAACTTCTCGAAGCCAGAACCTAACCAGACCAAAACTTTGCCGGTCAAAACTTCTTCAGAGAAACGTATTTTGTTTTTATCTATTTGTCATCTGTCAGTTTGCCTGTTCCTTTTTAGTGTCTGATTTTTGTTTTATATTTCTTGTCTATCGCACTGGACACAGTTTGCCAAAGCATGGCGAGAGAGAGCTCTGTCGTGAACTGTCACCTAAAAGTATAGTAAAATTTTATTTTACAGTAAAGGTCCTACGGACGGGATCTACAGTTTTGTTGAAGTAGGCTACGAACCACTGAACTTAACCGAAATATGATTTGATCAATTAGGCATGGAAATGTAACGTTGAAAGGAAAAATGCGGAATTTAGGCTATACCATGTGTCTCAGAAATAATGGCGCAAGCTTTGGGAGGCGATTATTTACATTCAAACAAGATAAATTTTCCTCTGATGAAATTTCGAGGCATGAGTAGTTTCGGAGCTATAGAAGATCAATGTTACGGCCACATCGTCACAAATGACGTCATAACAAGACACAGAGTGAAGTAAACAGCTTCGCAAATAACAATTCAAGTAGAAATCAATGAACGTATTTAAGCTATTTTTATGATTGGAAAATCCGTCTTAAAGGGGATCTATATGTCCTATCAAACCATTTATTTCTTTAATAAAATCTTTACAATGGCAAAGCATGTCTATGTGGCACTCCCTCAATCATAAACATTGCTTAATGGATGTATCGGGTACTACTTCGATTGTGATTTTCTAAGCCCATACCGCTTACGTTAGTATGTGTCGAGATATGACGTCATTTGTGACGATGGCACCGAAAACTTTCAGCGACTGTAACTTTAAACTTATGCATGTCTTGAAATTTCTTCAAAGGATTTTTTCTTGTTTTGAAGTGAATAATCACTTTCCAAAATTTCCACTATTATTTTAGGGACACACTGTAGAAGTGTTCTAAGTTTCACTGGAAAGTAGTGTTCCAATTTAACTTTCCTGTAATTATTTAATATCTTTTTTGTTTCACAATGGAAATTCACTTGCTATGTGCTAAAACATTACGTCCGTTACGTTTTTATGTTGCGTCCGTTTTGGGATTTCAAAAATTGCCACGGTGAAACTAATTAAGTAGTTCACAAACTTTGCATTAGTAAAGAAGTACATACCTTTTCCTTCTACAATAAAAAAATTAGCACTCAAAATATTATTACTTTCTCATCTTTTATTTTGTCCATATATGTATGTGTGTGGGGGAAAATGAACCTAAGTTATCGAACTATAGATGATGAGATGTATATTGTTGAGTTTTCAGTTATCAATAGTACACAAATAAGCATTTTTCATGCATTCTCTTTCAAAGAAAACTAACTGAAATTGAAGTCTCCTCCAACACTAAAGTATTTTAATTAACCATTTTCATTCAAAATATGAACTGCCGGAGAAGAAAATATATTGTGCACGAAAGCAAAATAATCATTAACCTGTTTTCTTAGCTCTCAGGAGCAAAGAAAAAAAAACTATAATGACTGCTCGTTTCCTATTATTTTCTATAGTATTAACGCCTCAGTCAGCCCCGCAGCGTAACTTTATACTCGCTACCTCCAAGGCTGTTAGAGTATTCCGGGAGCCTCGTTATTACACACTGAAGAACAGAGTAACTTCAGTATATGTATCTACTTCAAAAATAAATAAAAAAAAAACTTGATCTACAACACATCTAGTATAGTAGGAGTATGGAATCCAACTATTAAAGATTTGGAAAACACTATTACAGAATTTTTTTTTATGGTTTATGGAATTTTTAAAAACAATATTCCAATCATTACCTTCTGGTAATTTGCAATTGATGAACGGAGTATACTTCTTTAGAACTCAACTTTCCAGTTCAAAGCTGTAGGTAGTTAATCTAAGTAATTCTTTATTCTGGTGGATTTTCCATTCATTATTTTTTTTTCTATCATGCTTTAAAGCACTCAATAAAGTACTTTTGATTCATTTGATTTTAATATTTCTATTGTTCACTAAAATTAAAATTAAAGCCTATCTTTATCTAAATGCGTTCAGCCTTTGTTTATGTTTCAAAAGTATTGCGTTCAACGCTGTGATGCATTATTGAAAGATAAACTGTGGCTCTTAATTTTGTCTAAGATGGGAATAAATATAATGATTATCGATTTGTAGAATAAATTAGAGAAGAAGACTTTATACAGTTATGCGTACAATTCCTGTTCCTCAATTTTCAAAATCATTTAATTCAATTTCGTTTCTTCCCTATTTCGGACGACGTAAATTAATATTCTTCATTTACTAAAATGTCTCGCTAAATGAAAGTTTATGCGCAATAAGCGATTACTGAACATGGGTTAGGAAAATGCAATCATTTCCACTACGTTTTCGGTCATTAGATTAAAGTTGATGATGCAGACCATAAGGCTGAGTAAGAATATCAAAATGATAACTACAAGGAAGAAAAGATTTATGTTTTTCTCTGTCCTCTAAGAAGAATGAAGCTTGGAAATCTGTCTTGTGGGAACACTTTCCTTCCCCATTTAAAGTTCATGCCAACGAATGTATTTCTACTAAGGTAACTCATATACGTTAACGTACAGTAAGTGTTTCAAAACTGAAAAAAAAAAGAATATAAAATATATTAATGCATTCTTATTTTTTCAACGAATAGCATTAACTAATAAAAACTGAAGAGTGCAAGGATGCCCATTCTTAAAAAAAAAAAGTTTCCAAACGTCACAAATAAAACACGATGATATCTAACTTCTAGAAAAGTTCCAACCTAAAAGTGTAAACACTCCACATGTTATAGCTGTTTTAAAATATTAAATGCATTAGAGTAAATAAGAGAGTTACCCTTTGAAATGGGTATTACAATAAATCAATTTTCTCGCCTTATTTTCCTACACTCTCCAGTTAAAGTAATTTTCTAATAATACACGATACATTATCTTTTAAACTATTATGGTTATTATAATGATGTTACGAAGAATATAATGGTTGCTTATTCCTTTTATTTGATTCCGTGCATTACATAAAAGTAAAAAAAAAATGAAATTTTCCTTTTTGATTTAAAATTAAAGGTAAAAATGGCAATCAGGTTCATTCAACGTTAAAAGATTGCGTTCTTTACCAAACGCTATTTTGTACATATTAACGCAGAAGGAGTCCAGTAATTTTATTAAGCGTACTATCCCGATCTCCGACGTCTGTGCGGCCTGACCATTAGATATCCAAAGGCCATAAAAATAAATTCAAATTTCGACCTTGGTAACTCAGGAAATTATTTGAAAATATCAGCCATAATACCTGGTGTGCGTGTGGGATCCCCACACTCCTCACAAATCATTGCTCGAAATCGTTGATAATAAACTTTGGAGCAAGGGAATTTTTATTTCTAACAGTATTTAATATATGGAATATAACTCTTACAATTAAATGTATGAAATGTAAAAAGAGTTAGATTATTAACTCAATTGACAAAGCTAACATGAAATTAATATTTAGGAAAATGAGATGTTAGCATATTTTATTATTTATGTTTGAAATATACAAAGACATGTAATCCAGCCTAGTAACTTAGACGATAAAAGAAATTTAAACTTTGTAGTTTAACCCGTTCCCAAACAAACAGTGAAAACGATAAACGACTTTGAGAGCTCCAGCCTCTAACACTTAATTACAAACAAAAGTAGTTGAATAGGAGATCAACGTATTTTGGTTTTCTACTAACTTTGCAAATCGAAGGATTTCTACAATGAATGCCTCATTTTCTTTCTTTTTTGAACAGTTAGTTCGACTACTTAAATACTCAATTCCTCAATGGTAAGAGAAATCGTGGGAATAAAACACATCCCTAAGTAATTTTACCTTGAATTATATGATTTGCAAGTGAATTCGGCAGTATATTATGTATAAGCTTTACGAGTATTAATAAGGTTTTTGAAACTATATTCATTTTTCGAGATTAGCTTTGTATTTCAATGATAATGTTCCTCCTGCCGTTTATATGACAGAGATATTAAGATTGCATGCAATTTCTTGACCCAAAATATTATATTTCTAATTATGTCTCATTCCTATTACAACTTGTCAATAATTATTAGAAATAAAATGCTACTTTTAAAGAATTAAGTAAAATGCTCAAACTTACACCCTTACCGCATTCTAGTTTATAAAACGCATTGATATGTAAAAGATATTAGCAGCAATTATACAGCATTGTTTTTTTAAACAATACATAAAATAATTTGTTTGACACAGAAACTAAAAGGGATACTAGAAATATTGACATTTTTAGTTGATATATTCAGCCCTGTGTTACTTTTGTGCTCAATAAGCCTATTTCGCGGGATTAGGCTAAGTTGCCAGCTACCGCGAAGGTTCTATTTATTAATAGGAAGTGGGAATATTTGTATTAAATGACATCAAATTTTAACCTGTCTTGGACGCTGCCTTTAATTAACACCAGACCATAGTTCACAATACACATTATTATTGCGTATTGCAAATTAGATACTAGTAATTGGGTTGGTACAACAAAAAATGTAAGTAGGCATGTAAATATTATAATCTAAATAAGGAATACCATACAAAGTGTTCAGTTGAAAGTGCCAGATTTTACAAAGTAAATTCTTTATTTATCCTGACTTTTCATTACCTTCCTTAATCATAGCAAAAAGAGGCAATGTCCTCTTGCTCTTGATTTATCTTCCAATAATACATTCATCAACAACCAGATTTTAGGGATATTGTCCCCCTCTGCAAAATTCTTCCCTGTGTGCATCTCCCTAGGAAATTACAGAAATCGAACACTGTATTCAACTACTTTTTCAATATACAATTTCCTTGTTACCAATGTCGTACGGATTTCATCTTTCTTTATGATGAAGAAAGGTAGTTCTTCGAGTGAAGCTGACAAATGAGTCTGTTAGCGGCACTCCATGTGCACGTCTAGTTTCGGATCAAGTGAAATAGACGCACGATTTTGATGCTTAAACTTGCATTTAAAAGCGCTGTGCCATACCAAGACACAGAAAAAATGGATCAGTAGGACTTCCCTGGGACCCCTAATGTCGGCCTGGCGGGACAACGTTAATCATCTCCATGTTGGACTATTGGAATAGACTTATCCATCATGTCAGCATAGCGTACTAGTAGAGAAACTTTTCTTAAACCGCCATGTTAAATATGTTTATATTTGTTAAGGGGCAACGAGCGCGAAGAGCGACAGAGCTGTGGGATTATTTGTAGGTACCTTAACAACATTTCTTCGATTCCGTGGAAGATAATGGGCATTTTAAGTGTAAATAAAACTCGGGAGTTCGGCTGTGTATATAACTATTTACTATTACTAAAATGCATAATCAAAATGGAATATGTTTTGGCACGAACGCAAGTCTGCTAATATAATTAATTAATAAATCTATGAACAACACATTACAATAATTTTATCTAATTAAAAATATAGTCAAAAGCCTGCAAAAATGGTTTCCAACTCACCTGATATTACTTGATTGAAAAATAAGTCTTTGATAGAATTGAATGAGATGTGCATATTCGATGTAATACCATAATCTCTGAAGATGCCAGAGGTTTTCCAGAGCTGAAATTGGTCACTGGAATATGCAGACAGGACGAACGTCAATCATTAAGCCAGAGCCGAGTCGATCCTTTCAGAACCAACTAACAATATCCAAGAAATATAAGATGTCATGTTTATATACAAAATCTATTCATTATGTTCTTTATGGAAGAATCGCACTTAACTAATTACAGAGATTAATGCAATAACCAACCAGTGCGAAGTAGTCTTTTTAGAGTTAATGAAAACAATTGCTTTGATTTTGCTTAGCTTTCGTGATATTTGAACCTGCTGTGTAAGCTGACTTTTCTCCGATCAAATTTCAAGGAGTAACACTTTGGTCTCTGATGCAACCAGACACTTCACTGCACAGTGTCATCTCTTACCGTAAATATTTCAGAATATACATTCTTGTTTGGAAACCCGATCTTGCTTTTAAAATCTAAAACATGAATATTTCATTTGAGAATTAATGACTCTCTTGGTAATTGGTTCGCAACTCGTTATCTATAAACTATTCAATATTTTTATTTTTATTACATATTTACATAGACAGATATTTGACGTAATATTTAATCAATCTTAAGAAACAGAAACGACAGCATCAACTAGAACTGGTCTTCACAGAAGTATGTAACTAAGCAACGTATGTGCAAAAATAAACAAATGGCAAATATTTGTTTGTCTCTAATAAGACTTTATAAACATGCAGTATTAAATCATGACTTTTGCTTCCCAAGTCATTGATTTCTTAACCTCAAATTAAATTTGTTATTATGTCTCAGCAATTCCAGCCACATACTTAAACGCGGTTCTGTACACTAATTTTACTTTCCTTACAAAGTTAGAGTGCCTCAAGGCTCTAACTTGGGTTCACTTTAATTTCTAATACACATAAATGATCTGTTCGAAACGTATATATACATATTAATGTGTTCTATTAATGATTACGAAGAACGGCAGGAAGATATAAATTACCTAGTGTCTTGGTGTGTAAACAATAATCTGTCGTTCAATATAGGAAATGTTCGGTTGTAACATACAGAAAACGAGAAACGCAGCGCACATACTAATGTAAGATTGAGAATGAAACCATCAGTAGAGTGTACATAGTGAAAGATCTTTGAATCATTTATGATTCACAACTAACATTTACTAAATATCTAGATTACACCATTAATCAATCCCACAGAAACGTAGGTTACATTTTACGCCTAACTAGGGAATTTGGGAACAAAAATTCACTTAGCATGATTTATAATTTATTAGTCCGTTCGAAATCAGAATATGGCTTTTTAATATTGGCACCTCGTTTAGAAACACATAAAGGTCAAATTGAAGCAGTACAAGCCAAATTCCTTCGGGTCCTATATTTTAGACAGAAGAAAGTTTACCCTCGCTTTGATACCTATCAATCTTTGCTGACAAACTATGGCCTTATTAGCCTCCAACAGAGGAGAAAAATAAATGATATGTTATTCCTTTATAAAATATTAAATAAGCTGATCAGTGATACATCATTATTAAGTCAAATAGGTTTATGCATCCCTACTGAAAAAACACGTTTGGGAAACTAAAATATTTTGCTGCAAAAACGTACAACATATGTATTTGCAAGTTACCTTCATGGAGAATGTGTGACACTTTCAATATTATAGCTAATGAAAATCCTAATTTCACATGCAAAGGAAGGAATTTCACAATGCAATTAAATATGCCGTGTTATATTTAACAAATATATGAAAATTTAATATATAAAAATTATGCCTTAGAATTTAAAATTGAGTATGTTTGTTACCTTGGCAACTAAGACGTAGACAGAAATTTGCTTTGGGACATTAAATTGTTTAAACGACACTTCTGGTGTGAGAAGATTATAATCAATTATATGTATTATGTGTATTAATACATGTATGCGGTACTCTTGTAATCGGGAGACGGGAATCGTTGGAGCTCAAGAAAATAAAGAAAGAAAGAAAACTAGGTGTTAACACCTCTTTGGTAGAGTATGCAATAACAATTATATCTCCAGGTATAATGTAGGATTGCCATCCGGTCACAAAGGAATATTTTTACACGTTGGAAAGATTCTTTTAAACACTAATATCAGAAGTTTGATAAAGCAGTTTATGACATCCTTGTTATACAACCATGTCGTGTGCGGCAAGCAGGTATATTTCACATAGCGGATTTGTATTTCTTGTTTAGTTTCCTTACAAATTTCTTTCAAAAAGAAAGTTTAATGGCTCAGCAGGTAAGACTTTACTCTCTTGTAACAAAATGCAACGTTCATAAAGTCTCGGCAGTTGGTGCGTTGTCCTGTAAATATACTAGTGTACTATATAAATGCTGCTGCTAACCTTATGTACAGAAATCGCATTTGTTATGAATTGGTGAAAAAACTGTACGATGTCATTACATTCATTCTCCACAAATTTAGTACTTCAATTTTATCATAGAAAAACTGGCGTCTAGTAACTAAAACATGTTACTGGGAAAATCGATTCATGTTCAAGTGTTTCGATCCGTGATACATAATCTTTGTGTATAAATATCAATATAAAACTTTATCATTACAACACATAAAGGGATTTATTCACATTATAATGCTAACTAATTTGATTGAAAACACATAATTGAGAATTGTATGTTTCTCGAGCACCTAAGGTGATAGGGACGTAACTAAGAACTTTGTTCTACTTAAATTAAGAAAACAATTACTTTGATGTAATTTTGACCCCATAGTGTGCAAAGAAATATTGATGATCTCCACCCACGTAAGTTGTACTTGCAAAGAAAGAATTACAAATAAAATGTTTAAGATTTTGTTGTTTGTGCCTCAGTGAGAATATTACAATGCCCTGAAGAAATGATCCTCAAAGGATTCACTTTCGTGGAGAAACTTCAGCCTCTGATGGTCTTTCCTTACTAACTTTATACGTCACTTGCAGCAATCTGGAGTAGATTCATTTTCCCAGTGGGAGTTTTGTGCATCGCCGATTTATGAAGACGCTACAAGGCGGGTGAGTAAAACTAACACCACTTGCTACAACTACAAACACTCTAGCCATTACATCTTATCTTTCTTCAGAATTGCTACTGGTACTCTCTTTCGTCTTGCGTCTCCCTCTACTCAAGACTAATAAATTTTCTTTAAGTCTTCTCGAAGTGTGTATGCAGGACATGACAAACATTAAATAGAAGGAAACAAATAGAGAAGGCGTCAGAAAATAAATACATAAATACAATAAATAAATCCTTAAGGATAATGCAATCAAAAATCTCATATTTTGAATCTTCTTAAGAACTTGTGGTTCAAAGAAGAAAATGGAAAAGT
>JAGDQP010052422.1:0-13786 GCA_022664845.1 Lepisma saccharinum | reverse complement strand
AAGCCTCTCCCAACACTGTGACATATACAGATTTCATGTAAAACTGTTTGAAACAAATTATCTCAAATTTCGATCAGAAACATCTGTGTTGTTTGGTTTTCTATAAGCTAATTGGATGTTTTAAATTCAGGCCGCCATATTAGATTTCCAGAGCATTTCTGACTTCGGCAATCATGATATTTGAATTCAGTGTAATTTTTAAGTAAAACTAGCCAGGTTGCATATGATTCCGCAAAAATTCGTCAGTTCCATTTTTTAAAACTTTTTTTGAAATTTAGTCTAGACTAATTATTGAGAAAAGAAAGTAAAAACATACAGATGTGGGCAAATTATTGTCAAAATTGAAGAAATTGCGCAAACGAAGACATAGGTGCCGTAAGAATGTGAGTATGTTTTCTCTAACCATTGCGTTCCTCATGCAGATAGCTGCTATGTACTTTTTTGTGAAGGTGTTATGATAAAACAAGTACAGATGGCGTATATGGAATAATGTTTGCAAGGTACCTTAATGCATAGTGTGTCATATCATGAAGGGGCGTGTTGGCTGCTGTATTGTAATGGTGTGCTGAATGTGCTTTGGCGGACGAGATTACATCATTGAGGTGAACCACCCAACACGCAACACTGCTGACAAGAGAGGCGGGCTAAAGTTGCACGAAAAGGGAGACTGATAGCAGCGGCCCTCAATAATGAAACGTGTAAGTTGGTATAAAGATAGGAAAGGCAAAAAATATTGCTCTCCAAAAAGGGCGAAAGTGGAGGTGTTATTAAACACTACGGAGAAAAATCTGACTACAATAGACACAATTACAGGTGTCGGTGTCTCCTAGATTTGCGCGAAAATAAAAGACAAGATTTCCACAAGCATGCATAGAAAAGGAAAATGAGGCAGGGAACAACCAACAAAAACTAAACTGGACAGTCTTCTGCTGCAAAAAGCCCATGTAAATAGGCATATGACTTCAACTCCGCTGAAACGTGTTGTTCAGGAACATGGGGCGGATGTATCAGACAGAATAGTAGTGAAACAGATTGATGGAAGGAATGTTGAAGGTTCGACGTCCACACCATAAGGAAAAACTAAGCACTGAAATTATGAAAATCCGTCTTTCCTGGGCCAAAATACAAAATAACTGGACTTCAGAACAATGGAGCAAGGTAAGTAATTGGGCAAGGTTGCTTTCAATCAAACCACAGTAAATGAAACAGGCACAGGTTCGTACCAGTTGAATGGGAATGGGTACAATGCACACAAAATCGCTATTGTGTTACCTTGCGAATAAAAATAATCAACAGAATGGTGTTATTTTGTTGTTTGGGTGGCGTTCAATGATGAAACAATCATTGCTGCAGAGAAAGAAACAACCACATATGTGTAACGAGGTCTTGGAGAGAGGCACTTAAGAAGCACTGCATTGTCCAACATGTTGATCACCCCACACAAATCGTAGTCTGAGAGGCTATTTCTGCTTATGAAGTATGCAAAGTTCACATTGTGGAGGAAATTATAAATAATGATCAATATCAGACATGACTAGAGGGTGTGTTGTACCTATAATGAACGAATGGTTCCTATCCCGTGACGGCGTCTTCATGCATCATGGAGCTCCTAGCCACCAGTCGAACAATATTCACTAAAGTTTGTGTCCAATGACATTTCAATGCTCGCATTAACCCAATCGATCGTTATGGCTGTAAGATGTCGTCTATCATGCTCGCCCGATGTGGACTAGCATTGCCGTTTGTATCCCAGAAAAGCCGAACGTACTCTTGCAGCATGGAAAACTCGGTTCTGACGACACCACGGTTGAACATGTAGAGTTGTGTACGTACATCCAACATATTATGCCTACCCACAGCATCTCATTGCCACTTCCATCCCGGTCGTGGGTTCGGGGACGTGGAATGAGCCTGGTCCCGGCTTCACATAAGATGAGGACACGTCTGGAGTCACCGTCGAGACTGAAGCGGGTCTCGTCAAAGAAGATGACATGCTTGCACTGTTCCTATGTGTCTCAGCACTACCTCGCACAAGCTCTCCTGTGATCCGCTACCAACGGAATGCATCATACGGAATACCGGGTATACATCCCTGTTTATGGAGACAGTTATACACATTATGTTTTGATATACGAACGCCCGTAGATGTTGTAAGGTCTCTACCTAACTCCGGTGTTGTGCAGCACCTCCAATGCCTGGCACTAATGATGATCCTGTTGAGGGATTAAAGGTCCGTGTTTATATTGTGATAGTAGATACACATCAGAAATGTTTGGTACGGTTACGTTTAGTCTAATTGAACTAATTAGTAAGCAGCATTAATTAATGAGCATCTCTAACCCTGTTAAGGTGAATAGGCATGGTGGCAGGACCTTTCACCTTACATTTAATTTTCCTGAAAAATCTACGAGTTGAACTTCAGGCGTCAGAGCAAGCCTAAGGCGAGAAATATCACTGTTAGTTTGCGTCCGAGTCAAGACGATACGGAAGTCTGACTACCACTGACTGACAAGTAACATCAATACTCTGCCCATTGTCGTCTTTATTAGTTTTAGAATTCAAAGCTTCTAGAAACGACCTCTTTTATTATCGCACGGTTCAAAGATTGATATAAACTTGACAAATTATCCTATAATAAATATAATGTAATGGATAATCTTTCATGTATTTTACAACCCGACATGCATCATAATAATGATTTCACCTGATTAATCTGTTACTGTTCCATCTCACTGTAGTTGAACTTGTTCTTCGAATTCTACCGGAAGCAACATACACAGGACAACGCTTTCCATGAAAACTGGGATATACTGGTCTATTTTGACCATAATTATTTTTATTATTATGCGAGCTATTCCTATTATTCCCTTTATTCCTGCCTTTAACGAACATCGATTCATTTCTATTGGACTATTTTCTACCATTGTTATTTCAATTAGTATTATTATTCTAACAAGAAATTGACTGATTGCGTTTATTTTAAGCACTGACAGCAGCATAGACTGAATTCATAACTTGAAAAATTTTGATCCTGACGTTTCTTACGAATGAATGTTTCTTTTTCCTAATTGTTGGGATTAACTTGATTGATACAACAATTCGAACTGTTACGATTACCTTGGTTCCATTGAGGCAGAGCTATGTGACTTCTATTTTCGGAATGGCTTCTAAAATTAAAAGTTTCTTAAAGTGGTTTATCCTTTGAATAGTGAACACACATTCCATAACTGGAAGACGTGAAAGCGTGGCATGTTTTATATACTCCTGCGGCAAAAGATGAGTAATGTCAATTAAAATGACACTTTCAGAAACCGTAGGATTTCAAATTTTTAAACGCATTCAATAATGATCTGGTAGATTCCTGCAAGAATTCGTGAGTAGCTGAATCGAAATAATTATTTCTACAAGCATTTAGTTTATTAGTGATCACAATTTGAATTTGGAAGTTTCAGAACAAGACAGTTTCACAATCTTGCAAGTTATGAAAACTACTTTTGATGTTTCGAAAGGAAAACATTCGCAGGATTCTAAAACCTGAGAAATAATGTTAGCTACCTTATGGTATTATCATGAAGACTTTTACCACTTTACATTTGCCCAAAAGTGCACTAGGAATAGCATAATTCAAATAGCCTGAAAAAATAGAAAATATTGTTCAGCCCCTGAGAATCATTTACAAATCATGATTATCATCATCATTTATGACTATTTGACTTTCTAAGACGTTTCTGTTTATAATTTTATAAATACTATATGATTGTCACTATTAGAAGATTAAAACGAGGTTATATAGCGTTAACATAAAATACTCCTTTAACTGGAACCCTTTTTTGAAGGCTTTTACTTTGTTTATGTTATCAAATGAATTCTTGCAATATGTACCTTGCTTATAGTTGGATTTAATATTCCAAAGCTATTCCTTGCTGGACATTACAAGGTTTATACTACTACAAAACTGTAATCTCTTAACTAAAGGTTCCCTATTGTCCGTTTTTTTTTTTTAGATTTATAAGTTTGATCTGTACAATATACACTATTTCGTTCGGAAGGGACTGTTATTGTCGTTTTTATTTGAATAAGAAGCTATATATTTGCTAGTAGCAACCCGACTAACTAAAGACATAACAAGCTTGGTAATGTCAGTGTTAAATCTGTTCCACCTGATCACCAGTATACCTAAAACTATTCCAATCATTTGTCGCCTTACAAAGTAAAGAGTCGATATATCTTGACTGACAGGTTGGAACAAACGAATGTTAAGCTAAGTATTAGCCCTATACCAATACATAACTGCCAAAATTTTGTTTATTAATATCATACCCATCCGTTCTTCAATTTTTAACAAAATTAATCATAAAATTTATAAAGTTCTGAAATTATTAATAATAGTAGAATTAGAAGTTATTGTTTTTACTGCATGTCAAACCTGATCACGTTAACTGAACATAGTAATTCGGTACTCATTTTAACAAAAATTATAGGCCCCGTCTTTAGAAACTCACAAGCTTGTTTAGGACGTTAATAACCATTAAACAATAAAATTAATATCAACTCCCACGGCATGCCGATCTGTAATTCAGTGTTGAGCAGAAAAACTTGGCTCAGCTTTACCATTCTCACAGACAATTTTCCATAGCTTGTTTGTTTCCTGTACATGAGTAGTTAAGATCATCGCTTTAAAATCAAGAGGTTCTGGGATCGATTCCTGGTTAAAGTACAAGTGGATCTGAATTCCCTTCAATCCTTAGGCAAGTAACATAATTTTCAGTCGATGGAAATCAATAGTAAACCACCATCGGTTCAGCTTCCCCATGGACCTTCGGGTCTCAACCCTACTTTCGAGAAGTGCACTTATTATCACACCATGTTTCTAGAATAAAGCTTCGTGACACTTCCTTTCCATTCCCGTTTGTTCTCGCCGATGGAAATCATCTGTAAACGCAACTTACTATCGTATATTAAATAACAATAATAATATTAAATAAACTGAATAAGCACAATCATAGAAAGACAGTCTGTAGTTTGATAAAACATTTATTTTAATTACTTTGTTTTAGTATAAATAATGCTCAAAAACAATAAACTATTTATTTTACAAACATAACGTGTCGCCACTATCTTGAAACTTAAAAGGAATATAATAGCACTTTTTTAACTCGCTGTTAAAACAATACTTGATTGATTCAATCAAGCTCCATCACCTGTTAAAAAGCCTCAAAAGTAACATTTACATATACATATTTAAACCACTGTGAGCTGGTATCAGTCAAAGGTAAAGAAGAGCTCTAGTTCTGTAGTATTTTTAATGTTGTATACATCTTTAACATATGATAATGGTCAATTGGACCATTAAATATTATACTGAGGTAAGCTTTTGGAATATTTCTTTGGAACATATGTATTACTTTGTTTAATGCTTCTTCTCCAGTTCTGTTTATATATTTGCTCCTTTCCAGACGAATACAAGATAAGTGTTTAGACCTGATGACCTATTTGTCGCTGCACGTATTGTATATATATTTGAAAAATACAGAGACAATTCAATTAGAAGTAAAAATTCAGTAACCGGATAAGGTAAGTGAATGACAAACCGGTAATAAAGAATTACATGTGTTTTTTTTTATCTTGTTAAGAAATAAAGTAAAAACATTTACGTTACATACTCGTAAGCTAAACAACATAAGAAAAACATAAAAAACGAAACATTTACAAACAACTCTAATATATAGTCACATTATTGGCATTTTTTAGCTTAGTAATTAGTCCTTACTCAAGGATTTTGCGTGTAGACTTAGAACTACGCACTTCCGTAGATGATTGTGTCATTGACAATGAGACTTGTGTATGTTTCGCAGCCAGTTCAGCGAGCAATAAGTTTGTATATGCTGGTTTGGATTCTTTTATTATAACAAGTGACAATACAAAATTTTCTTACTGCAAATCCAAAGAGGATCAAAGAAGATCCCAGGAAAGACTATTACCTTTTCGTATGTAATTTAATTTAACTTATTTATGGCCTTTAGGCAACTTTGGTTAAGGCCGGCATAGGGTAGGGGAGGTAATGTTGGTCAGGGCCTAATTTGAAAGTACAATTTACCCGGTAAAACAAACCTCAGTCAGGATCGGTTCCCAGAATCTTCCGATTGCTACGCCAGTGTTCTACCAACTGAGCTATGGCTGTTCTGTAATAGAGATCAATAGTTGATATAATGAATTTGTCTTACCACTGCCTTACTGGATCAGCGTTTATTACCTGCTGATTTGGAATTCAACATCAGTCACACGAGGCAAATGCCGGAATGGTACCTTCAACTTAAGATACCTTCCCGCATGCTTTCCCCTACCTTATCCCAGCCTGAGCCACATATACCTAAAGACCAGGAAAAAAATCAAAATTCGAATTCAATGTCAATGTTTAATTTAAAATTTCGAACGTCTATATGAAAATACGATTCGATCTGTAATTTCTACGTTTACGTCCACAAATAAATATTTGGGATGAACACAAACTTAGGTTCAACTCAGGTTCAGGGTAGTTAATCACTGCTTTTACATTTCAAAATTCCTTGACATCTTCAGGATCTTAAGAACGAAATTCCAAGTTTCTCGGAAGGAAATTACGTGAAAATAATAATGTTAAAATATGAAATATATACTCATCTTCCACGTGCTGACATCCACTTTCACGTTGTAAGATTAATACTGCTCTTACACGAAGTTCACTATCGGGTGATGATGGATGATACAAATGTACTATAAACTTACAATATGTTCTTCTTAAAATACACTTAATGTGAAATAAATTAGAGATCAACATATTATTCCTTATCAAAGACTTCTAATCTTTCGTCAATTCACCACTCCAGTTAAAATTACCTAAAAGATATAAATATGTTCAAATTCAAGTTCATCAAAGAGTATACTACCGCATTTATTGTCTCTGGAATATTTTCTTCATTTCTTCTAGCATTTTCCTTTCAGCAGTCATTTTCGTTTGTTCTACTTTATCTCTTCGCGAACGTTTACATTATTGATAGGTGGTCACGTAATTCATCAGCCCGGTTGACTATGGAGTTGGTGTACTCGTTTAATACCGACGAAACGAGTAGCTCAAGATTATGTTCAATTCTCACTGGAGCCAAAGGCTCTGAATTGAAGAAGCAAATACATAAAAATAAATACATGAAACTTGCGATGATAGAAACACAAATTTCATGAAGAATATATCAACGCTTTTATCCTGTCTGTAACGCGTTCAGCAGAACTGGTTGATCAAACACTTGACACTGAGTAATCACTCTCTCCTATGTTTGATATTTCACTAAACAGTTTCCATTAACCGAAACATTCGTGTTGGGGGAGAAGCAGTTTGTTTACACACTCATGTTGTGGTAAACTACAAATTAACTTAATGAGAAAGATCAGATCATTACACGCTTCACGTATCTCAATTAGATTTATTAGTAATGGTGAAAAGAACTTTATGCTTTTATTAAAATGCTTGCACGCTATCTTTAACCTCAGGCACAACAATCGATTTCCTGCATTCTCTCGCTCTGTTTCTATGCTGTCTGCTTGACTCCCTAGTACCCATTGACTTGAAACAAGCAGTTGAAGACAGGCAGAAATCAACGCACATCATCCACTTAACTGTTAGATGTAACCTCAGAATTCAAACGAGATATTTTTTCGTAAGCTAAAGCTTCAGTATAGTCTATGCGACTTTTTAGTTACAAACGCTTATAGTAATTTTCGGTACTCACTACGAACCTCAAACATGTCTTCAGTATTCAGTACGAAGGCTTTCTTAGATTTCACTGAGTTTCGTGTACATCATAAATATTACTAGTCAATGAGATTTTCTATCAAAACGATTGCATATAATAATGAAGAATTCTTTACAACAGCCTGCTTAAGAAAACGTTCCATAAATTAGTAAAGAAATTCTACCAGTTCGTTATAATGAAAGGGTGTAAGAAGAACACTTGTCTGAAAAGTTATAAAAAATTACCACACAAGCTTCTCACCAGGATATTCATCCCTGAGGAATACTTGAGCCTGCAAGACGGGTATAGCCTGCACGTACATGCAGAAAACTCGGGGGGCGCGAACGTGAACTGATAATTAACAAGCGGATTGGCAATGAAGAGGTATACATCGAATTCATTTAAAACTCGCAGAAATTCACTGGTGTGGTAAGTTTTACGGTGTCTCTAACCGTTGCAAGTTATTGAATATGATAGACCACCGATAATGTTAAGTTGTTTCATGAAAAATGTGGAATCTCCCGTTGAATTACTGTAGATAGAAAAGAACATGAATGCTACCACATGCAGTATTAATTAAACCAAGTTATACTCGTACATCGTTAAAAAAATATGACACATACCGACCGCCATTTTGGATCCACCATATTGGATTCAAGTTAGTTTTTTCAAATGGGAATAGATGCAAGTTATACATCAAATTCAAGTAAAATTTTCGCTGAACTGGTGTAGTTAGTTTGACCATATCTTGAACCGTTTTGAAGCAAAACCAATAGGCCTAGTCTCGACGCCAACATTAACGTGTGTACCAAATCCAAACTGAATCTGAAAAGTTATGCGTTAGTTATTGTTGACGAAATATTCTCTGGACATTCATACATACAGACAGACGTCAATACGGAAATGATACTTTGTTACGTTTTAGTAGAGGTAGTAAGACCCAAATATAGTCTTATCTTGATTTAGAAAATGTGACCATGTTATAGAATAACATTGAAGTAATGAAAATCACACATGAAGAAATATTGCAATTATGACATCAATGTTATAAAAAGTTTGTTATACCTATTATTTCTTCATTTAGAAATTGATTTCATTTTTCAACATCAGAAACGTAAGCGTAACTGATGTTACTCTTCAATGTCTATTGGCGAAGTGCCTGGAGGGGACTTAAGTGATCTTTCTATACAGACCATCAGTAATGTTTGCTGAAGCAAGTTCTAGTTATCCATATTGTTCTTGTTTGCGATAGACAGCTAAGAGGTGATCTAACCTTGCGGAAGTAGCTTGTAACTGTGTTAGTGTGGTAGAAGGGTGTTCAACTCCAAAAGTACTGCTTTACTTTCATGATCGAATGTTAGTGACCTATAATTAGTATGCGAGTGCTATTATGCAAGTGTTTGTGTGTATTGTGCTCATTTCCTACGATGAAAATCGATGCAAATAAGGTGTTAGAGGCTCTACGCCAGATTGAAGAACCATTTTTAAGAAAGGAAGTACATGATGGAGAAAGGGATATTGCAAGTAGTATTTTCAGTTTAATCAAGAAACTTGAAGACGCCATCACCATCACCGAAATCCTCGATGATGATGAATTAGAGCAAATGTCTTCTGAAGAAGTGACTGAAACAACCGGTTTGTGAGCCTTTGAGTGACGATGTGGCTAACGTTTGTGTCCCATTTATGTCAAAAAGGTAATTGAAGCCAGAAGGAGAGGATGGCCACTGAAGACAATCACGCAACACTTTAAAAGAGTACAGGATAGGAATTATCTATCGCAGCATCAGATATATTATGATCAATAAGGAAGAAAACGTGAGAAACTGAAGGTCATATTGGAATGTGTGTGGTCAAAGTTTCAAGAGGCAAGAAATAATCTAATAGCTGTCCATGATATCGATATCAGGCGATGGGCATGTACAAAAGCTACAGAGCTTGGGTTAACTGCTTCCAAAGATGGATCAACTTGTGGGTTTGGAATTTCAAGACAGCTCACAAAATTGTTATTCACAAGGTGATACGCTTTTCTTTGGTTGTCAGAAGAAGAGACTGAGAATTCTGCAATCGCATTTGGTATTGAATTTACCGACAAGTTCGTCCCAAAGTATTCTTCAGCTGAAATTCTAAATGCCGACCAATCTGTATTCAACTATGAGATTTACAAAGATCGCACATTATCTAGCATGGGTGAAAGAGAGCATTGTTGGAGTCTCAGAGCATTGTTGGAATCAGCGTCTCGAATATCGCATTCATATACAATTCAGCCCATTGTCTCCATGGAAGACAAATACTTTTTCCTCTTCTTATTGTCTTATGTGAACCAAGTGGTGCCTTTGGTCCCATTATGCAACAGAAACTGATTGAACCTCCAAACACATATGTAACGTGTTCTAAATCTGGCAGAGTAGACAAGGATATTCTTGAACAATGGCGGGATAATTGTCTCTTTCCAAATGTTGTCTAGTCCTTGATTCATTTTCTCTCCATCAGCAATAACTGTTTTCAATTCCGGATAAACATGTAGAAATAGCAACTGTTCCGCCTGCTGCAACGTCGCTAGTCCAGCCTTTAGATGTATACTTTTTCCGTCAATGGAAAGCTTTATCAAACAATTTTGTGAGCGAGTTTTGCTTGATAATATTGATATAGTCCTCCAGAGTCGTAATGTTATTTTCAATCTTCGCGCACCTAATAAGTTCAGCGCTCCAATATTTAACATGATTAGGCAAGTCTGGAAAAAAGCATTATTCCCCGTTAATTGTGATTTCTTTGTTGCTCCTGACAATGTTCTCTGGAAAACTGAATATTCGAGTTGCTCATCTCCCAACTAGAAAATGCATCATTTATCCAGTGTACTTACTGGCGTGTATATTTATGCTTACAGGATTGGTTCATCAAATCTTAAGCATGTGTAATTACCGCTATGGGCAGCTACAATTAGCACTAGACACAAACTAGGCCCCGCAGAACTTTACATTTTGTTCAGTATTAGAAAATGCCTGACATTTAACACGAAATAAATTCAAAACGGTTCAAGATACGCTCAAACACCTGTGAATTTCCGTGAAAATTTTAAATGGACTTGATATATCACTTGCGCTTATTCCCATTTAAAAAATAACTTGAATCTAATATGGGGATCCAAAATGGTGAACGGTGAGTGTCATATTTGTTAAAAATGTATAACTTGCTTTCATTCATACTGCATATGGCAGCATTCATGTTCCATCCTATCTACAGTAATTCAAAGAATCATTCCACACTTTTCATAAAACAATTTAATATTGAAGATGGTCTATCATATTCAATACCTTTTAAACGTTTAGAGACACTTTAAAATTAACTACGCCAATGACTTTCTGCGAGAGTTTTACATGAATTTGATGCCACTTGCACCTATTCCCATTTGAAAAAAAAAACTTTAATCCAATATGGCGGACTGGGTGTGTAGCATGTGTCAAAGAAACAGTACTTGATCCAATTTGTTTTTGTTTTGCGTATACCCACATTCATGTCCAGTTCTATCTAAAGAAAATAAAAGCAATTTTATGTCTGAGCACAACATTAGTTTACAATTACATTCCCAATATATGAAGGTTCATAAATATGCAAATTACCGGTATGAGCCGCTTGAATTAGTACAATACACATTGGGTGGCGGAGAAATTTGAATTTTAATCAATTTTAAACAAATCCCGGCGAGACACTTGGCGAATGTATCTTGCTAGAGAGAAAATTCTGTATTTCACTAGTTATTTGAGCAAGATTAGTATCAATCGATTTTTCAGGAACAAACCCGTGCTGTTGTACTTTGAGCACCGGTTTTAAATTAAACTGTAAATGCTTACATACAATTAATTCAAAACTCGTCGATTGATAGTGTTTTAGATTGTTATTGGTCTGTAATTAGAGAGAAGCGATCTATCTCCGCCGTTATAAATCGGGATAATGAAAGCATTTATCCATTCATTAGGGTAAAATTCTTTCTTTAAAGATAATTTACACAGTTCTGTTAACATTGGAACAAGGTATGAGACACATGATTTTGTAACGTAATTCTTCATTCCATCCGGACCAATCGTCGTATTAGTTTTAAATTTCATTATTTTAATTAGTTGAGATACTTGGAATGGCTACCGGCCGAGGTTAGGGATGATTAGAAATGAACGCGGAGATCTGCAGAAGGTTCCCACTAAAATTATCGATGTATGGAAAAGTTATTTCGACAAACTTCTTAATGTACACAAAGGGGAACAAACAGAGGAATTTGAAATCCATACCGCAGATCGAGATCGAAATGTCGGTAAAGAAACTGAAAAATTTTAAATCACCAGGAATAGACAATATTCCAGCCGAATTAATTAAAGCAGGAGGAACAGCACTAATTAAGGAACTACATAAATTGTTAAGTTCTATATGGAGAAAGGAGGAGCTCCCAAGGGAATGGAAAATTTCAATAATAGTTCCGATTTACAAAAAAGGCGATAAATCGGACTGTAATAATTACAGCGGAATCTCGTTACTTCCAACCTGTTACAAGGTATTTAGTAATATTCTGTTAACACGCCTAAGTGTGTACGTAGATGAAATAATTGGAGATCACCAATGTAGATTTAGAAGAAACAGATCCACGTTGGACCAGATTTTCGCCTTGAGACAAATATTGGAGAAGAAATGAGATTACAATGGGACGGTTCATCAGCTATTCATTGATTTTAAGAAAGCATATGATTCTATCAAATGGGAAAAGTTATACAGTATCCTGATACGATTTGGAATTACGAAAAAAGTTGGTTCAAGTAGTGAAGATGTGTCTCAGCGACCCCATAAGCAGAGTATGGATAGGTAATACTATGTCAGATAGTTTCAAGGTTCGCAACGGATTGAAACAAGGCGATGTCTTTTCACCACTAACTTTGCGTTAGAATATGCGATTTTAAAAATTAAAGGGGATAAAAAGGGACTATCATTGAATTGTTTGAATCAACTGTTTGTATACGCGGATGACACAGATTTAATAGGTTACGATATAGATGCACTACAACCTACAAAGCAACACCGATGTTTTAGCAGAAGCGTGCGATGAGATACTTCTACAGATAATCATAGATAAAACAAAATACATGATAACAAGCCGAAATACAGGGAATGAATGAAATAAAAACATAAGAATTAGGGATGAGGTCATAGAGAAAGTAAACAAATTTAAATACTTGAGAGCATGTGTAACAAGTAAAAATGAGGTCACGGAAGAAATAAAATGTCGCTTAGTATCGGGGAACGCATGTTTCTATTCAGTCCAAAAACTTCTAACATCGCGATTTATATCAAGGAAATTGAAATTGAAAATATACAGAACGGTTATTTTGCCGGTAATACTTTACGATTGCGAAAGTTGGAGCACGACCCTAGCAGATGAGCATAAATTACGTGTGTTCGAAAATAAGTTTTTGAGAAAGATATACTGGCCGAAACGGGACGAGATGACTTTAGAGTGGAGGAAACTGCATAATGAAGAACTCCACGGACTGTACGATTCACCAGATGTTGTAAAAATAATGAAATCGTGACGACTAAGGTGGGCAGGCCATGTAACTCGGATGGGGGAAAAACGAAGATTATATTCTATCCTGGTTGGAAGGCCGGATGGAAGGAGGCCATTGGGAAGACCGAGCCGTCGTTGGAAGGACAATATCAGAAGATATCATCGAGAAGTAGGTGTTCGTAATGAAAATTGGTTTGACATTGCCCAGGATAGAATCCAATGGCGAACGTTTGTTACTGCGGCGATGAACTTGCGAGTTCCATAAACTATAGAGTTAGTTAATTGTACCAATATTAACATCAATATTTAATTGGATTATTAATTTACGGTATTTGCCAAAATCCTGATATGTGGTTGCTGTTTCTCCAATACCACATAATATTGGAGAAAAAACACTGATGATTTTTGTCTAATTTCAATAATTAATGTAATACCAAAAATTAAAAACAAAAAAACAATCACATTTCAAGTAAAA
>JAGDQP010052419.1:0-13787 GCA_022664845.1 Lepisma saccharinum | reverse complement strand
TAGCAGTTATTCTCTTTATTTGAATTGTTTTAACGCCCTAAACAAACTGATCAGCTTCTAAGGAGAGACCTACAAGTTTTGGTAAAGTGGGCTCCGCAGTACACCGTACAATGGACCTTTTCATTCTGTAGTTCGTAGTTTCTAAGATTTAGTGTAACATCAACGTTAGTAGTCTCTGTTTATTCTCTTTTATGAGTATTGTCACTATTCTATGCCACTTATGTCCTATACAGAGGAGGCAAAGGCTGGGATGGCATCTTCAACATAGGCCCTGGCCGACATTTTCCAGACTCCTTTCCCCTCCCCTATTCTGGCCTGAACCTCAGATGCCTGAAGACCATAAAGAAAATTCAAAATTTAATTCCTATAAAGAGTAGTTTTATTAATTCTTAGTCATGGTCGCTATTTATTTTTTGTTTCAGTTCGTTGCCTCACTTTAGGGGGTAAGGTTATGAGAGCTTACCCCACAATTGCTCTCTCGTCTCAAATGTATGTACGAGATGTAGGGTTGTTTGGAGCACTGACAGTTTCGAAAGTACAGAATAACACCGGGAATCCGAATTTTCGGATAATCCGAACACCACAGAATGGAAGTGGATAGTGATTTTTTTTATATCAAGGAAAAAATCCAGCAGGTCAAATTCCAGTGAACTACTAGAGAAAACAATCGTAGCAATAAAGCTTATGTGATCGGCTATATTTAACCCGTTCCCCCAACTTACTCACACTCAAGGTCACTAATCTTGCATCTCCATCACACCCCTGCCGTATAGTACTAACTGACGCAGCTTCATGCCTTCCTATTATAATGGGGTATAGGATGATCTTTTACAGTTACTGCGTATTTTAATCGTTTTCCGAATAACCCGAATTTTCTGGAATTCCAGCAGGGTTCAGTCCCAATTATTTAAGATTCCCGGGGCTATACTGTAATGTTAACATGAATTTTAAAAACCATTCGGCCAAATTTCGCTTTATTTTGTGCTACATACAGTAAGTGATCAATCTTCTACTGTCTTTGTCAACATTTTTAGTTTGCTGCCTAAGCGATAGGCAGGCACGTATCCAGAATTTGGTTTGGGGAGGGGTCAATGGGCTTCTGGGGGCTCCAACGGGTATTTGGAAGTGGAATTTATATTAAATACAGATAATTACCCCTAAAGTTATAATATTTTTGTCTATAACTCTGAATTTTGGGGAATCTGGACTCATCCTCTAAATACGTCCCTGGCGACAGGTCCTTTGAGGCAGGTTTGTACCCTCCATTTTTCTGTTTCTATAAATGTCTATCAGGATAATCATGTTTTGACTGCACTACATAGTTTATGTCAGAAGAAAGCTTTTCTTATACTATTTGTTTATTTACTTAGTACACTGCAGAAACTAGCTATGTTAATTCAACATAATGCGGTGTCCCAGCGTGACTACCACTTTTGTATGTTAAATCAACACAACTCACGATGTTGATTTCGGTACTGTGAAAAAAAGATACGGCTGAAGTGTGATTTGAATATGGGTTGCTAAGTTACAAGTTAGAAGTCGAGCGTCTTACCGAATTAGCTAAATTGACAGACAGAAAAGATACTAGATCCGAAAAATATGTTGTAAACAACATTTGAATTAAACGACTACACTATAGATTTAAACAGTGTTTGAGATCAAATATATGTTTCTGAACCCCCAAAACAAACTAAGTTACTTGCACGACTTATCCCATGGTTTAATCACTTCCTATTTGTGAATTGAGACCAGAATTTCCATTCATTGAGAATATTCTATTTCTATGAAAGCAAGCAAGATGGCTACAGCCAAACACTTGAGTTGCATTACTGCTTATCGTAACATGTCAAATGTTGCGCTTGCTTTCATAGAAATGGAATATATTCTCAATGAATGGGGATTGTGACCCCTAATTGACCAATGGAAAAGTGATTAAATCATGACATAAGTTGTGAGAATAACTTTGTTTGTGTTTGGGGTTCAGCAACATTTTTTATCCTTTATATTGTTTCAGTCTAGTGCCCTTTCTGTCTGACGATTTAGCAAAGTTGTAAGACTCTCGACTTCTAACTGAGCAACCCATGTTCAAATCTAGCTGCAGCCATATTTTTTCTCCCAGTGCCGAAATCAACACATGTCTTGTGTTGATTTAACACACAAAAGTGGTAGTCACGCTGGGACACCGCACTGTGTTGAATTAACACAGCTATTTTTTACTGTGTAGGAGAAAACCCTGGTAGAGATAAAAGATGCTTTGTTTATTTTCATATGGAAACTATCACATTTATTATTACACGAAATTTGCCTCTAATAATAAGGGAGTTCCTCTGGTGCTGTTAATGTTTGATCCCAAAAGGATTCAACTCAACGTTACCAGGGTTTTTGCTGGGATGGTTGAGCTTTTCATTATTTAGAAATTATGGTTATGTTTCTCTATTGCATACTTAGTGAAAAGAAAATTCTTTAATGTTTAATTTTCAGACTGCATTTTGTTAGTTATTGATGGAATTAACTTCAGCAGAGGTAGAGAGGTGAGCTTTAAAGCTAATTTTCTTGAAATTACTCGGCCCCTTCCCCCACTGAGCTCAAATTCCTCTTCGGGTGAAAGTGTCTGAATTCATCACTGGTCTGTTGTCAATCGGCTGATTTGGAAGGAGACATGACCACAACCTCGTTTCACGTTTGTCAATTTTAATGTATTTATTTGGTTTTGGAATTTCTCAGTACAACGTAGCACGTATTATGTTGTTATGACCCATGTGAAGGCGTCTTGTGTCTTGTTAAACAACATTCTCTTAAATTACTATATGAAGTACAGATTAAGGATGAGATTTTCATACCGACTTTCGGTAAGCTTTTTTGTACCGATAAGTATTATCGATTTAACGCAAAAGGCGAAATACTAAATACGGAATACCGAACAATATTGAAACACCGAAATTCTGATCGATACTGAATTCCGAATGTTACTGTAAAACGGAATGATATCGAGCGATGTCGAAGTACTCAGGGAGGTATATATTTAGGGGGGATCCGGAACGCCAAAATTTCCGGTGTATAAAATTATGTACCTGGTTATCTACACTTAAGGCTCATTTCACACGCAGACCTACGTTGGAGTTAGACCGTTCCCAAAAGCCATAGACTCTTTCTGAGATGAATTTCTATATGCGTAACTGGCAGTACTGAATGGCACCGAACGATATCGAAATACCAAAGCTAAACAATAGTTAACTATTAGGAATAACAAATGAAACGTGACTGCTGTGAAAAGGTAAAATGAATTTTATGGGCCGCAGCAACACTATAACTTACTCCCTTTTCGAGTGACTAGAAATTGTAAGCGTTGAATTTCGAATTAATTTATGTGGAAAACGATTTTATGTCACGGAAGTTTTGCCTGAAAACCTCGTATAATGATTGTACTATATGTCTTACTTTGGAAAAATAACAAAAAAAAAACAAAAAAACTTGATACAGTGATTACTTTACTTGTACTTCATTGCAGCTCTCAGTCAATGATCTTTTCCTTCGTATTGAAGTTGAACTCTTTATTATAAAATTTTCGAATTTTCATTTTAATTCAGACAGTAAGGAGCTTTATTGGATATAACGAATCGGGTATATGATAACTGATATTTGTTTTTTTGTGTGATACTTCCGCCAGGCCCCTTCTGTAGGTGGTGTCATCTCCAAATCCTCGAAAAAAACCCAACCTGAAAACTTTTACGGTCAAAAATATATAGAACCCCTTCTAAACTCCACTTACACCATTCCACTTACACGAACTGTACTATTCACCAGGTGTTGTACGAATTTTGCCCAGGATACAATCGAATGGCGTTTGTTACCTGCGACGATGCCCTTGCGAGTTCCGCAAGCCATAGAGTTAGTTTGTTAGTTAATTGTTGTTTCAATCTAGATTTTTTCACATAATTAGATTTCGTTTGATGGTATTTCAATTGTTTCCGTTTTTCCTCTTCCCCCTACCAGTGTTCTCTCTTTCTCCTCGTGCGAGTACATTCGTGCACGCTGTATGAGTACGAACATGTATGTAAATTGTTTACCATCCAACTCCACACGCTGAAACTTTCTTTGATGACAATTTTCCTCGATTGAATTATTAGCGTGTGTGTTAATAATTCCTCTTCGCTTTTCTACTTATTTCCGTCTTACGGAATTTGCCTTTCACTGTCTTAGTCTCTCTCTCTCTCTTCCTCTCTCTCTTCCTCCTCTCTCTCTCTCTCTCTCTCTCTCTCTTCCTTTATTTCTCTCTCCCCCATATATATATAAACATTTATATGTTTTGACTATTTAAGTCTTGGAAAATCTGCAGAAACTGAACATTTTTAACTTCGACTACAGAATTATATATTTATCCTATAATTTTAGCTGAACCTTTCATTTCTATTCTAAAGCTATGAGAAAAATTAGCAAATCTTGCTTTATTCACGTTAGAAATATGAAACACGTGATCAGTTTATAAGGAACGTTACAATTTTGATATTGAACAATTTCGCTTTTAAGATTTCGAAATAGCTCCTTAAAATCTGTGGCTATATTTTTTTCTTTCTTTTAGAAATGAAGTGAATGAAATAATAATATTTCAATTTATTTATTTATTGTAATGTTCAGTTTACGTAAATGGGCTGAAATAGTAAATATGACCTACGAGAACTAGCGATTTAGCCCAGATGGTAAGATACTAGACTTCTAACTCAACAACCCATGTTCAAATCTTGCTGTAGCTATCACTTTTCTCCCGTACCGAAATCAACACCGTATGTTAAGTTGATTTAATACAAAAAGTTATACTCACGCTGGAACACCATATTGTGTTGAATTACGACATTTTTTACTGTTCACTTTCTCTTTGCTTGGGTTCAATTTTTTCTTTGCATTATCATTTTGCATACTGTTTCATGTTTCTTTAATTTCATCTATGCAAACCCACGCCCCCTTAGAAAAATTCTACATGAATGTTATTTCCTGACGATATGCTATTTAAAGTATCAGTTCTATACTACTGGCTACAGGATGTATAATACAAATATATCGGTAATTGTAGAAACTACGTAAGTCTGCTTTGTATAATTTTGCAGGAGAGTTAAAAACTGTATATGTCCTAACATATGAATATGATGAAGTGTGCTGGTTTTAAATTACATGTAATAAGGTACGTATTGTAAGAAATGTCTTCCAATTTTGCCACGAAGTTTCTGTTTGAAAACGCAAAATGTGGAACAGAATTCTATTATTTTCACACGTAATACAAGAATGTGAAAGGTATAGTCATGTTTACAGCCAGGACATTTGTAGAGAATGATGCAAAAGCAGAGAAATGAGCAAACTTCAAGTAACATTTAGTTGTAAATATACTAGAAACCTGAAAAGTCCAGAAAAATGGAAGGTACAATATCATTTAAGTTAGTATATTACAGTTTCAAGCTTCATGACTGAACACCTGAAAATCCTGATGAACATAAATTTTAACTTTGAATAAAATAATTAACACTTTGAAAAGTCTTGTAGGTACATAGAAAAGTGCATCATAGTGTAAAATTTTAAAGCGAGAAAATCTTATACCATACGTAAACTAGCAACGTTAAAAATCATCTTCACTTGTGCATCATTGTCAGTATCGGTTATATTCAGCCCATTGAAACAATTCCTAATAAAAATCACGGAAATGTTGTGGTATGCAGTTCTTCCTTTTCCTTATGCCCTATAATTTATATTTTTTACTCCGCACTTTTCCAGAGCTAGGTAAGCTGGTGATCTCAGATCCTGTGAATTTTCTCAAATGAAACGTATGGCGGACGAGACTTTAAATAAATTTAGAAACTGTTACAATTTCCTGTATCTGTAAATCATATTCGAAATTTTGTGTATTTAATCGGTGAAAATTCAACCTGTGCAGAAGAAACTGCTTTCCTTAGCGATTCCATAGCGAAAGGATTTGCCTTAGAATAATCTGTCTACCAAACATAAAATCGATGCTCACTCTCACGGATTTTCTGAATAGAGACCCATACCTTCGTTCCGTGCGTATTCATTCTAGAAAATGCAATTGATGTGAAAACATTGTTTTCAGAATTTATAAGGCTTATGTTATTTTTGCTATCATTAATTCAAATGCTCATTTGTGAAAGGAACGTTTGGTTTCATCTAGTATTATTATGGTCTTTTGAGGTATTCCCGACACCCTTTGAATTTTTCATATTTTACAAAACATATGAAGCATTGAGATAAAATTCCTAACATGTCATAAAGCCTGTTGTCTGTTCTTTAATTTACTATGTTTAACTCATCACATCTCAATACTCATGTAACTAAAGCTTTTCAAGTTAAACTAGTGCGAAGTGCCAAAAGTCCCCACTACGTGGGAAATTCCGACCCTTCATTGAAACACTTACGACACCAAATGAAAACATATGTAAATATTACCCCACAATGTAATGTCGGGATTTCCCCAGAACGCTTAATACTAAAAATAGATTAATTCTTGGAGTTTGTATCATGGCCCAAAGAAAATGAAATTGCCTGTGCAGAAACAAAGCCTTACCATTTGGTAGTGTGCAATGACTTCGATTTCCATGATTAACACATGTTCATACAGACTTAAGAACCGGATCTTCTATTTTAGAACAGGGTAAATTTAGTCACGTTTTCTGGACCAACTTTACACATTTGATTCTGGTCGTTCACAAATACAATGCACAAACGCATAAATCAATACAGTACACTACGAAGCCCTTTCATCCATATTATTTATATCAAGAACTGACAATTGTGCAATCTACAATGTTTTAACTTAGAAATGTAGGAATTCCCAAAATTTTGGGAATACCCCTAATGACCATATATTTCATTTCAATCCAGAAACGGTACAATTTACATCCATAAATCTTATCGGATACAAGTGGTGTTCATATACTTTGTCAAAACTGTCCAGAATGCTCCTCGATCCAATTCTAGATAATTGTGACACGATGACTCAGTGCGTTATTCTGTTGGAACATTATATAGTCGTCGGTTCACATTAAGTCCATGAACGGCTGAAAAGCGTCACCAAGCAGTACAACGGTCGATAGAGAGTTAGGAAGACCGCACACCGAGCCCATGTCCCGTGAATACACCCTCTAACAGTACTATCCTACACGGTAACTTGCAAACAACTCAAAACCTAACAACTCCTATATGGTATTTTGCCAACGATGCGTGAGGTCTGCATGAGACAAATAATACTAGTCCGAAACAACTGTCTACCTTGGTAATTGGAGTATGTCGTATTTCCTAAAGTGGGTGAAAAGTGTTTAGACCTAGCGACTAAGCCAATTGATCAGAAGAAATATTACAAAAATGTTCTCGTATTAGTCTGTCGATACGTCGTAATAATTGAAAAGGCAAGACGCAATTTTAAGTAATATCTATGAAGGCAATGAGTGGTGTATTTAGAATATTGGCCTCTAAGTTGGTCTAAACGTTATGTGCAGGCTAATAGATGAATACATAGAACTATTACGTCAGATTCAGGAGCTGATCTCATAATACGTGAAAGAACAATGAAAGAATTCATCCATTTAGAATCATTCTCAAAATAATTGTCCAATTGATGGTTCAGTAATTTGAAAATAAAAGTTTTCCTGAAAATTACAAAAAATATTTCTTGAAGTGTACATGTGTACTTTTTACCAGTCAACTATTTATTCCGTATCATTTTATTATTTTCACACTTGTACTAAGTCTTATGTTACAAAAGTACATTCACATAACAAACATTAACACAAATTCCACATATTTTGAAGAAATATTTATTAATAATTTCATATGTTTCAGTTACATGATGTTGGCATCAACTTCATACTCAGAACATAGATTTGGTGAGTTGTAAGAACGAATTCTGTTTTTTTCCTGATTGTTGAGTTTCAATAATATTTTTAAAGGACAATTTTCAATATTTGGAAGAAAACTTTAATTTTGTACACTAATTTCACTTCTTTATTTAAAATGTTCTTCATATTCCATCGAATATAATTAATTTCTTCCAATTTCCTTTATTGCTCTTTGTATATGTGCAATTTTCAAACAGTAACGAAAAATACCTGACAGTAACGAATGCCACAATAAATTTTCAATGTGGTATACATGTGCTTATTTTATATTATTTATTAATACAAATAAGCCTTTGCATTCCAATTATAAAATCTTTGCTTTCAATCTGTATGTAACAAGATATACTCTAAAAAGACAATGCCATACATTGTATGTATATATATTAATGTTCCGGCAATAAAAAAATTAAATTTGAATTTGAATTTGAAAGAGCTGTCAAATGTGTCACAGGCAGTCTATAAATTGTATTTACCTGTTATGTTAGCAACAAAACAGAAAACATGCTTTGTTTCTCCAACAATAGCTTCATAAGTAATAACAAGTATCAAGATAACTGTGTAAAATTTTCCCCATAAACTAAATGTCATCACCAAGTCACTGGCTGCACGTACAGTGACATTCGTTACCAACTTTGTAACATTCGTGATCCGTCGCGTCAGTGTAACATTCGTTACGCGGTAAAATAGTAAAACTCCAACCCGAACGTAATATTGCATTATTTCTCTACTATCTAATACTTTTGATGGTAACATTTTATTACTTATTACAATAGAAACAGAAAGACTGCTTAGCAAAAGTCACAGTTCAGCATGTTTCAAATATCACTTTTTGGCTAAAATGCCGATAAACATCACGAACTATTAACACACTATCTAATAGCTCCCATGGACATGTCGGAATCTGTCTGGGTACTCTGCATACGTCAGAAATGAAGGAAAGAGGGAGAAAATAACGAATGTTACAAACTGCTGTTAAATAATTGTTTTCTCTTAATCTAGGAGAGGCACTACTTGCGTAAAAGTATGGGCGAAGTATACATTTCGAAATTTCTATTTAACAAATTAATGTCAATCTATTTTGTTGCAAAAATTCACAAATAACTACAACGAACGTCACATCAGAAAATTCCGGATGTGACCCGTCAGAGTAGGTAGCTTATTTATAAGCTTCCCTGAAAGTAACTGATTTCATTTCTAAAATTATACGAACTTTCCTCTAATTATTTGCTGTGATCATTACGAATTGCTAGAAAAGTATTAAACATACTCATTTTAAAAATTCAGTTCCAAAATACAGGTAATATTCCTTACCACTTTGAGACAATGTTTTCGGAATTTTTAAATAAATAAATTGAAATGTAATTCAGGAAATACAATTCTAAAATGAAAGATATTGGCAATCTTTATATGCCATATATTTATTTGGTTAAATAATTCTATTATTACTCACCTTATGTATAACCTTTTAACAAAGACTACCTGGTGGCATGAGAAAATCAACAACTCTAAACAGAAAGTAGAAAAATCCAAAAGAAGTAAACTGTTCCTTATTTGTATGTAAACTAGTTTATTGTATTAATAATAAACAGTATTATCATATTTGAAATTCAAACAATAGCGTTTGTCTGAATTTCAGTAAAACAAAATATATTAAATATCGGATACAGTGTTTGGACAGTTATTTTGAGATTGTCTCTTTACCACTCTTTGTAAATATTACGTGTATTGATAGTGTTTTTTGAAAGTTTCTAGAGCATAGGTAAATGAAAAGCAACTAAAGTTAAACAAGAATTTTCAGGTATTCTCCAGCCTCAATAGGGAGAAGTACAGAATTTGTCTATTTCTTTACAATATTTTGATGTTAATGTACACTTTAGAACTAGTAAAATTTCAAAATGTATAGTTTTTTTAGCACTAAAATAAGAAACACTTCTATTGTATATTTATAGTGTCGAATAGTAGACTAAAACAGGTATAAATATTCTGAGAAATTACAATATCTTCAATGATAAACGATACATAAAATGTATTTCAGTATTTATATACTTTGTGTTTCATATTATTAATTTTGTAAGAAATTAAAACCACCAATTCGCGTAAGACACTTTAATAGACAAATTCAAAGATGAACTAAAAATAAATGCTATGTATTTTAATCATTGTAGTATAAGGACCTAACGATTCAAAGTATATCTTGCAAGATTTTCTCGGAAGTTTAAAATACAATATGTATGTTGAATACATGCATATGTGCTGAAAAACAAAAGTAGCCACTTCGCGAACATGCTATATAGTTTTCTTGTTTGGTAGTCTACCGGTTTATTGCACACAGATGCACATCGTGAATGGCGTTTCCCTTGATTCCTACATCATCTCTGAAATGTATTTCTGACACCCTATTTCCATGTTCTTCTTTACTCGATACATCTCAGAAACGGTCGACAGTCTCTAGTTACTTTGATGTTCCTAGTTTTTGCGAGGCGCTTTTCAAAGTTTGGAATGTGACGTCACTACTAAAACAGGAAGGGAGGAAGCTACACATCAGCGGAAGAAGCGAAGAAAGAAATACTTGCCAGCACGCTGTCTGATATTCCCAGTAGAAATTTCCTTTGCTGGTCACTCTTCCTCTTTAACTTGCAAGACGTTTGTCGATGCTCTTGAATTTTAGTCACTTTGATTGTAGGCCTACTGTTGAAAGGCATTCGAATAGAGATTCTTGTTCAGCTGAGTTAACAATTTACCTTAACGATTTGAAGATCGATTTCTTGATCTTATACTGAAGTAACGAACTCAACTATATGTGTATTTGAAAATAAATTTAATCAATTTCGTTATCTGCAAAACATAAAGAATATATTTGAAATGAAAAATAATGGAAATAATATATATGCAATTATATCTCCTCAATTACATGACAATGTTATGCCGCTTTCCAATATGATTTACTAATTAAACTAAAACACAAGAATAACTTAAAAGCAAACATACTGATGGGGCAATAAAGAATTATATAATGTTTTCTTCCACCATGATTAGAATGTCAAATTGTGTGCGCATGCAAATTTTGACCATTCGAGTGCAATTACTTCGGGTGATATCGGTGATATGAAAATCAAATTCTATCTACGGAAAGTGATCAAAAAGTGCGGAAATATCCTTGCGCTTAAATTCCTGAAATAAGTGGAAGTCAAATGCACAGCAATGTTTACTGTGTGGACAATGCTATCTGTTGGAAGGAATATTATTCATAGTCGCCATCTTGAAGTTCGTAATATTGAATTTCCTTTGATTTTTCTTAAATGGGAAAGGGGTTGAGCAATATGTTATTGAGGGCTAGAAGTTTACTAGAAATACGTTTCTCAATTCAAGACGAAGGCCATGAAGAATATTTCCTCCAACAGGTAGCGTCTTCCACCCATTACTGTGTATTTGATTTCCATTTCTTTCAGCAATTGAGACTTATGTGCGAACAAACGTCTAAGTGACATTTTCAAATAAAAAAAATCACGAATACATTTTTATATATAACAGGAAAAATATGAGGCACAAAATATTCAAGTCTGCACAAATCGGACTTTAGTCTAACACGGCTTCGTGCAAAGTATAAACATTTTATACCTCATATTTTTGCTGTTACATATAAAAATGTACTAGTGTTTGTTTGTTTTATTTGAAAATGTCATTTAGATGTTTGTTCGCGAATAAGCCTCAGCTTAAGAACATAAGGGTATTTCCACACTTTTGACCATTTTCCGTCGACAGAATTTGACTTTCATATCACCGACATCTCCCGAACAAATTGCGCTCGAGTAACCAAATGTTGCACTCGCATATACTTTTACATTTTAACAATGACGGAAGCAAAAATAGGTAATTCTTTTCTGACCCAACAGTATGTTTATTTGTTAGATGTGTATATGCTTCTTTACAAAGAGCAATGAGCCTAAAGCCTAGTCTTAGAGTATGAAAACTGTTTAAATCTAAGGGATTAAGTTAATACCTTGCGGAATCCAGCAATGATTATGAGGCCACAACAAGACCTATGAACCCATCCTGTACAAGGTGAACAAGTGCTGATTTGTTTCTGACTTCTGTCGTATGGACAATAAAAAAATTACAGAGTATACAGTTTACAGTGTATACCAATTTACTGCATAAAATCTACCTCTAATAGAAATAGAAGCAGTAAACCATTGAAGAAGGGAAACGAAATAAAACACTCAACGGCAGGCAATAAAATACGTTACTCATCTCCAAAATATATCTCCGAAGAGTTCACTAGTACATTAAGGAATGCCTCTTGTATATTGTAATGTATATGAGGGTTCAGATATATTCCAGGTATCTTCTGAAGAATTTAATTTCGTTTACGCTTCTTACATGAAACGGAATGAAGCTAATATTCACGTGATATTTTATTTTAAACACTTTTTCACGTGATAAAAGTCAAATCCCCACCATACCTCTCAAAGAAATGTCTCATATCTTCAAACGCAATAAGTTTATATCGCTTGAGCATCTGACTTTGCAACTTACCTTCAAGTAAAAAACAAAGACTCTAAATCTACATTTCTAATATCTGATTTACTACAATTCAAGCCAAGAAAATACCCTACTTTATGTATCGTGTAATTTCTTTACGAGTTTTACTCACGTCTATTAGAAATTATGGAGTTGAATACAAATAACGTTTAGCTGAAAAATACTGTAAATTTGAATAAGTTGTTATACTAAGAAACTGTCTAATGAACTTAATCATCATTAAACTGAAAAACTAAATATCTAGCAGGTTTCAGTTTTCCCACTTTGACTTACACCAAAGAAAGAAAAAAATGTTTATTGCTTTACTTGATATGTGATATTTGATATTACTACGGTATTGTTGAGGCAATTTACTGATAAAACCACGCAAGCGCCTGAAATATTGTAACAAAATGTTTCTCAACGATCTATGAATCAACTGAATGTAGTAAATAGCAGACAGAAATTATACAAAAATCGGCCCATCGGATGGCGTGAATTCCAAGATGACCGAACTACGTCGGCCAGGAAATTTAAAAAAAGTTGCACTTCAATTGGCGCAATTTTGTCAACCACCTAATTAGCATAAAGTCACGAGTGATAGATACATCATTGAAAAGCTCAGTGAAAGGGATTTTGAGTGAAAATGTACAACCGGTATGGATAATTGTAAAATTCGGGTATCAAAAAATATAATCGATCATCAGATATTTATTATGATGAGGGTGTTGGTTCGAACTCACCTTGATTACAATAAAGATAAACTAAACATGGCACTTGCAATTATGATCATCAACGTTCATTAACTCATTACCCAGACAATAATATCCAATTAAACTAGTTCCTTCTATATTCAGATGCTTAACTAAGGCTGTTCAACTTGAGATACCTTACACATAGGGATACTTACAGTGTCTGTTCCCACATCCATATATACGAATATATTAGCTTCCATGAAATTTACATTCATATTCAAAAAGTCTCTACCGATCAACACAGAATGACGTTAATGACGTAAAACTTACAATAAACTTCTTTGTCTGCGATTCTAACAAATATGTTCTTCTCCTTTTATGTTCTTCTTTATTGTTCCAATGTAGTCCATCAAAATTACATCCAATACAGTCTTCAACCTTGGATCGGGACAATTGTACTTACTTTCCGCCAAAATGGAAATGAACAAAGGGATACATCCGCACCACTATCAAAAAGTGCTTCTCCGACGGCATCAAGTTCTAGGACTTCTACTCAACAGCTAGTACATAGGTCTTGAGTATCATCAGCCACTCTTGATGTGTTGTCAGCAGGATCTCCTTCTTCCACATAGTAGTCCCATTCTTCTAGATTGATATGAGAGAAAGACACCCTTAC
>JAGDQP010052418.1:0-13787 GCA_022664845.1 Lepisma saccharinum | reverse complement strand
ATTGGATTTTCTAAAATCGAAGTAAATAGCGTTGATAACGATAATTTCTAAGTCTAATATACGCTTTTACATATAATTATACATAATAATCAATGGTGGGTCCCACAAACATACAGCCTGTCAAGGATTCCACAATGGTAGACGGATGTAAATATATATATATATATATATATATATATATACAGGGTGTTAAGGTGTACGGTTAACAACGCTTGGGAGGTAAATCTACTCACAAAAGCATTAAAAAGTCCAGTAAACATTTCCGCAGAATATTCAAGAAAGTTTTGAATTTCAGTGTCCCCGAAAGTCCCGCACTGAGGAGTGACCACTCTCCAACTTCTACAGTGTTCTCTTATCATGCAAATGCTTCATGCAACTAAAGTGGGTCTCACGGGTGTGGATGCTTACGATTTCTGTATTATGGAGACATTTACCGTGAATCGGAGTATGTAAGTAGAAAGAAATAAGGTGAAAAAAGAAGACAGAGAAACGGGACAAGAATTTTGTTGAAGAGCGCAAAAACCAGAATATACATTGCTTTACATTCTGAAAAAAATCACTGTATCGAGCAAACTAAAAATTTTACCTGGTAAACCACACATGCTGCAAAGGGTGGGAAAACCCAGGTAATATGTCTGTATTGACTCTACTGTTAATCGCATCCTGAAAGCAAGTGTCTGTGTTGAACATGCAACCCCGGTCAACTGGCCGCTTCTTCATCCAGGGGTTGTATCCATGAAGTTGGTTGTCCTCTCCGTCGTCTCGGTGTCCCACCCGTGGTACACAGGAGTGCCAGGAGTCCACAGGTGACCAGTCCCCGATTGTTTGGCACAGTCAAGTTATCTGTTTTGGCCTCCCTATGACCACAGAAAAACTTAACTGAAGTGGCTCTTAAAAGGGGTACTGTTGCCAACCATGACTACAGATGGTACTGGGTGCTTCGCCTCGCCGTCGCCCGGTTTCCCGGACAGCTGCTTCCACGGTTGCCGCTGACCAAGTTCGTCATGCTTTCCAGTAGCTGCTTCTTTCCAGCCGACCATATTTAAATGGTTCTGAGCCGACATGGTTACAAATGGTACTAGGTACTTCGCTTCGCTGTCGCCCGGTTTCCCGGCCAGTTTCTACCGTGGCTACCGTTGACCATGTTCATCATGTTTCCATAGCTAAATGGACTGCTTCTTCCAGACTTCGTGTCAGTACCAGGAGACGGCTATTCTTCGCTGTTGAATACAACTTCCTGTCACATCACAAGCGTTTTGAGGGCCACACAGCTGCCAAGCGATGCCATCGGACTGCGAGCGCAAACCGTATGTGTGGCTCGCACGTTTTGGTTCATGATTTCCCCAGAATCCTTAGTTTCAGAGTTTTAGCCTGTCGAAAGCGTGGGAAAATGACCTTTGGAAGTTCCCAAAACTATGAGCCATTGAGCTGAGGCGGTGTATCACCTGATACTTGTAATGTGCTCTATCCAAAAATTTATGAATCCGCAGCTTTTGGTGGCGGCGCAAGTGATTTCCAGATAGGGAGCGAGGGATTCACTGATATTCCGTTATTAATGGTGCATCCGATGCATAACATACGAAACGGAGTCCGAACAAGTAGCAAACATGGGTTGACAGACCAGCGATATCTTGAACATAATCAAGATTGCGAACGATTATCAGTGTGTTGTGTGTGGTTGCATAACTACAGCATAGAATGAGTATAGTGAATAAAATAAAATTATTAAACTATTCAATTAATAGCTCACAATCATGCCAAGTGTACTAAGATAGAAAGATATTAATGACATGTACTGATTATGGAAGAATTTGTGCAATGATAAACTGCAATGGAGTGAAAGTATTTCCCTAAAAAATGACGAAACAAGAGTACAATATTGATCAGAAACTCACTTTGTCTGGGGTATAAATTTGTCTCTATTGCCGTAGAGGTGAAGGCTCTACGACTTAGTCACAATTGACCCCGTCCTTCTCCTACCCCATAGTGGACAAAATTATATTAACGTCGCATGGAAGGAATGACACATTGAAATGAAACGAAAAGTCCGTGTGACAAAATATCGGTAAAGGCTTCTTCTTCTAGGTAAAGGTGTGAGAAAATGAACTTTTTTTCCGAAATAAGCACAAAACGAGTAAGCAGAGGACGGTGGTGTCAGGCGGCATGTAAATAAACATATGCTGTAGTATCCAAATTTGTGATGAACGAGCGTTCAAGCGAATCCCCACAGAAAAAAAAGTGTTTCCCAAACAATACGTGAGTACAATTTGGGTGAAAGTTATCTGCGTGAAAGGATGTCCGACTCGTGATACGTTATTCCGTGGGAGATGACAACTTGCACAGTAACAAAAAATAGACGAAAAGTGATTTTTCTCTGTGTTGTACAATGATACAAAGGAATACACTGCCAAACTATGAATTTATTTAGTTTCTTACAAAGTAGGATAGCTGTGATACACTCAGATGTACCCTGAACAGTATTTGTGCAGTGTTGTTTAAGTACACGAGATAGCTGTGAAGGTTAACAGTTTACATACGGTGTTGAAATTGTCTGCCGTTGACCCCATTGCAGAGATGACATCGGAGAAGCAAATTTTATGTGTACGATCAAATTAGCCTGGCGTTTCTGAGATGACCACCGCAGCAACATTAATACTGGCAATTATTTCTTCGGTTGTTCTGACTGGTGATGCGTACACAAGAAATTTTATCTTCCCCCAGAAAAAAGTAAGCCAATGGCATGAGGTCGGGTGAGTGAGGTGGTCATGCTATACGGTGTAAGTCCTTCTCTGCCGATCCATCTATTCGGGGAGTGTAATTTAGGTAGGTCTGCAAATTCCTATCAAAATGTGAAGGTGCACTGTTATGCTGGAGGCACATCCTCTGTCTTACGTTCAAGGGCACATGTTCTAACAGTTCTGGGAGGACAGTATATAAAAATACAAGATAAGTACCGCCACAAAGGCGGGTCGGAAATAAGTAAGGTCCTACCACAAAATCATGCACTATACTGCACCATACTTTGACATCTATGCTGCAGATCGTTCACTAGATTTGCATGGAGAATTTTCACGTCCCACACATGGCTGTTGTGACAATTGAATATGCCCGTGTTTGTGAATATTGCCTCGTCAGTCCACAGAATAACACTTTGAAAATCCTTGATGGCGATACTTTGTCGGAGGTACCATTGACAAAATATTATCCGACGGGGAAAGTCCTCAGGTAGCAAGGCATGTACTTTATGTAATTTAAATGGGTGTATTTTTTTGCCACGGAGTGCATTCCACACAGTCACGTGGCTTGCGTTCAGTGCCCGACCGATAGCACGTGTGCTAGTTTGAGGGCAATCTCTGATCGCCGCCAGTACGTTAACATCGAAAGCAACTGTCCGCACGGTGCTTGAGAAGATCATAGACATTCTTCACTAAACAGCAGGAAGTAGAAGATAAATCCAAGAAACACTGACCAGTGCGTGGCAAACAATTTTGGAGGAATCATCGAAGCCACGAAGAATTTTCAGCATTTACCTGGACGTGGCTGACAGGACAGAAATGCATCTGGAGATAGAAGGAGGGCTACTCCATTTCATCACCGGTAATGGCCCTTATAGACAGAGACTGAAAGACCTAAACTTAGTTGAGGACAATATGTGCCGTGCCTGTGGAGTGGTTGCATCCCCAGATCACGTTGTCCTTAGATGCCGAGAGACAGAAGAGCTAGTCAGAGAACAAAGAACCCTCCTAGGGGAGAGACCCGTGACAGAGGTTCTGAGAACTCCAGAATTGTTGGCGGTCCTTCGGAAGACAGCGGATAAAGTATCATTATTCTACAAGATAAGGTTCTTGACCGAGAGGCGCGCCTTGGGGCGCGGTGCGATGTAGTGAGATTTCAACAGTATGAAAGTGTACAAAGTCATTACCGGACTCAACAGCGTAATGTCTGCGCGCGTGACCGGGTCTCCCGCGACGACCACGGCATCCGCCTGTACAAACAAAAAATATTCCAACAAATAAACGAACAAAAGCAAATAAATACCATAATAAGAGTGCAGAAATTTTGATTTAACGTCTCTCTAATATAACCGTACAAATTAAGAACCAAAAAGAGAAAATCAATATAAATAAGACTAACCATAAGTTAGTATTAGTGGGATGTTGCTGGAACTCCAGCAATACGGAGTGCATTGCCGGAATACCGGTGAGATACTCTCATATACAGTGTTAAAGTGCACGTGAGTTGTGGAGGGAACTGGGATGAGAGTTGTTATTATTACTTAGTGGAAATCAATATAAGTCGATAAACTGACTGTAGGCTGCGGAAACCCCAACCAACGGTTAAATGATATATACTACCCATGAGTGATGGATGAGTGTGGTATAGTGACTACTAACGAATGAAGAGCGAAAAGTGTTGAAGAACCAGTGTGTGATGCAGGACTAACCATGAAGAAGATCATCTTCTCTTCTTATCTAGAGGAACACAACAATAAGAGATCGAGCAAGGAGAAGACTGGACGGCCATCCCTGTGACGGGACAACTGTAATCCGGAAAGAAGAACCCAACTCCAAGGAAGCAGCAATTAACCTTTCTTAATCTCGTTACAGGGAGATGCTGAAAAGAAGAAGAAGCCCTGCTCAAGCTATGTGTTGTGTTGTCCTGTATTTGCCCTGTGTATTGTATGTTTTTTTTCTATAAAATAAAGCATATAATAGTCGGTAGGATCCCCCATGCAACAACTAGGAACATAGACCAGGAGAACATTCTGGACGCCTGGTCAAAAGTCTGTCTCGCAACACCAACTGTCTTGAACAGGTGGAACGCAGGAGATCCGTGGAATGCCGGAACTCCGGCAATCCAACAATCTCTAGGGACAGGCCTGTCCCAAGCTGAGAAGTACTAAGACGTATGTGCTGCACGACCCAGAAAGTGCACGACTTAACTTGTGCAAAGAGGCAGGGGTGGTAAGGCGGGCCCCTAAAATAAATAAATAATGTCCGCATGGTGCGATTTCCTCCAATTTCGCGTCGGGGGCCTTGAAGAGTCGGAGGCGAACATGGAGACGTTGAGAAAATACATGGGAAGGTAATCTCCTTTAAGGGAAACCTTCACGATACAAACACCTCGCCTCTTGGCTATTACCCCTTGTCTCTCCGTAGATAAAGTGCATACCTGCCAGCTCGTGGACAGGGTAATCCGCCATTGCACATGTACGAATAAAAACAATACAGCCGCTTTTACTTGAACACAAACGTCTGCACTTACACACAACCGTCTACTGTTGATCACAACACTTATTATCCTTTTACACAATACTTTCACATCTAACACCAGAGTATAAGACGACTTGTGTCACTTACAAGTTAGTTGCATTGGTGCACCCTACAATACAGTCACTCCATTTCATCTGATTCCACAATAAAACTGCTATACAACCTTCTGAGAGGCACTCTGAAATGGCAACAAGCGACGATGGGTTCCGTAGAGTGCGCCAAAAGGCATCATGTCCCTAGCAGCAGTACTATGAACTACGCACCGTGCGTAGAAGTGCCACTTGCTCTTTTCTCCGTGTAAGTATTCCTTCCAGCTCCATGATACACATTAGAACAGTGGAACCGAATCTGGGGGATATGAAGAGTGAGCAAGTGGGGAGCCAGCTACTGACAGAAATAAAGTACATTCGTAATTACAAGTATTACGAATATTTTAAGAGACGCGTTCAATTAAATACCATAAAAAGAATAGTAACTATTTTGTAAGAATTGTGATTTCATTAAAAACGAAGCCGGTAAAAAATACTATTTCACTACAATGGTATGCAGAAAGCTTGCTGGAAATAAATACGTATAAAATAGTGAGAATATGGTTATTTTATTATTATCATTATCTTATTATTATTATTATTATTATTATTATTACTATCGCATATTTGAAAATTTAATTCTCTATCTGAAATCGCCAAAGAGGTCAGACAAGAAGCATGCACTACCAAGGAGCTGGATTGAGGGGAGCGTGAAGTATGCAAGCCTTACGAAAAAGGAGAACCAGATAAACAAGTTTTGGAACCACTGCATTAGAGCGTCGAACGAAAGGTTTCCTGTCTCCATTTCCGACGTGATTCCACCTATCGGATACATACATTAAGCATAATGTTCCAGCGCATTTCTTTCTACCGTTCTGCAGCACACACAGCAGGTCACGTTTCATCCATTTTCTTTGTTTCTGTGCACGTAATTATCATCTTCCATGAAATTACGCATCACGAGGAGGAAATCCTTTTATGCAGTATACTTTAACCCAAATTTCATTCACGTAACTTGTGGCTATCCCAGTTTTTCTGTGGGGAGTCCGTTGCGCACCCGTTCATCACATTTTTTTAATACTTCACCATATGTTTCTTTACATACCGCCTGACACCACCGTCCTCTGCTTACTCGTTTTGCGCTTATTACGGACAAAAGTTTATTTTCCCCATCTTCACACACCTTTAACTTGGAGAGGAAGACGTTTCCTATATTTTGTCACACGGACTTTTTGTGTTTGGTTTCAATGTGTCATTACCTCCCATGGACGTTAATACAACTTTGTCCACTATGGGGTAGGAGAAAGACGGGGTCAATTGTGACTAAGTCGTAGAGCCTTCACCTCTACGGTAATAGAGACAATTTTAGATCCCAGACAAAGTGAGTTTCTGATAAATATTGTACTTTATTTTGCGGGAGATACTCTCACTCCATTGCAATTTATCACTGCATCAATTCTTCCATAAACATTACATATCATTAATATCTTTCTCTTTTAGTACACTTGGCATGATTGTGAGCTATTAATTGAAGAGTTTATTTAATTTCCTTTTATCTACCACACTCATTCTATGCTGTAGTTATGCAACCACACAAAGCACACTAAACATCCTTCGCCATCTTGATTACGTTCAAGATATTGCTGGTCTGTCAACGCATGTTTGTTACTTGTTCGGAAGTCGTTTCGTACGTCATGCATCGGACGCACGTTTCCTAACGGAATATCCGTGAATCCCTCTTTCCCTATGGGGAAATCCCTTGCGCCGCCACCAAAAGCTGGTGATTCATAAATTTTTGGATAGAGCACATTACAAGTCTCACAGGATAACACGCCGCCTCAGCTCAATGGCTCATAGTTTTTAATATATTCACCTCCAAAGTTCATTTTCGCATTCTTTCGGCAGGCTGAAACTCTGAAACTAAGCGATTCTGCTGAAATGTTTAGTAGACTTTTCTCATGTTTTTGAGAGTAGATTTACCTCCCAAGGGTTGTTAACTGTGCACCTTATATATATTCAGTTTAATTTTAAAACAATAAAATATAACGATATTACCATATTACAATACAGAAATATAAATGAAATAATACAGAAGAGTTTGAAGTTAATAACTATTGATTACTTCTGATTTAATACTTCACTCATCTCATATTCTCTTCTTATTCCTGACTCCTCAGTTGATTTCTCCAGAGTTGCATCGGATCATGAGCATTCTGACTAAACATCTTGACGCGTCGAAGCATAATAAAAATAAAACATGCAAGTTTGCAGGAGGGGCAGTTAAACAAATAGATTCCAAACTCAATTTCCCCAAATCTGAAGGTTCAGTTTCTATGCACAAACGACCTTGTTTATTATTTGGAAAATAATAATTTATTATGTCTGTTTATACATGTATATTTGACACCTAAAATGGTTATCCCATGTTTCAATTAAGAATTTACAGATTAATTCTGGAAATTTAATATCGAAAGAGTAGTTTGTAACATTTCATGAAAGACACTGAAAAACACGTGACAATTGTAATTGAACGATTAACATTCAAAAGCCCCTAACGATATGAATTTTCCGTTGACTTTAAATAACATCTATACAGGGTGGGGCAAATAAAAGTGGCCCTGACGAGTGGACATGACTGGAGGCGTATAACCAAACCCCGTGACGCGCACACCACGTTATCCAAACCGGGTCAGACCGTAGTGCGGGCTGTGTCAGAGTGAGTGGAGCAGTGCAAAGGGGAAGATGGTACTCACAGTGGAGCAGCGGGTGTTCGTGGTGGAAAGTTACGTGACAACAAAGTCGTGGAAACAGTATGGTTAGTTGTTTGCTCAGAAGTTTAATGGTGTCAAAGTACCAGCAAAGAGTGGCTTGTAACGCTTAGTCTGAAAATGGCGTCAGACAGGAACAAGTCAAAAAACATTCCGAAACGTGTCCGCACACCCGAAACTGTGGCTGCAGTTCACCAGAAAATGCTTCAGAGTCCTACCAAATCAAGCCGACGCCTGTCGCAAGAGACTGATATATCACCTCGAGCATGCAGACGAATATTCCACCTGGACCTGCACATGCATCCCTACCGTGTCTGTTGTGCATGCATTAAAACCAGCAGATGCTCCTCAGCGCCTCCAATTTTGTGAGTGGCTGTTCACTGAGATCACAATGAATGGCTTGGACATGGATCTGTTCTTTATTTCTGATGAAGCCTGGTTTCACCTCAGTGGTTATGACAACTCACAGAATCACACGTTCTGGGCAGCGGGTAATCCGCATAACTTCCACGAAACACCACTGCATGATCCGAAGGTTGGGATTTGGTGTGCAGTGTCTGCACGCCGCATTATTGGTCGCATCTTCTTTCATCAGACGCTGAATTCGGCGCGTTACATTGCCAACATTTCTAATCCATTTGTGGCAGCATTAACTGAGGAAAAGGCCTACAGTTACTTCCAACAGGATGGAGCAACTGCCCATACAGCCCGCCGAAGCTTGGAGCACATTTACACACTCTTCACGCCTGACCGAGTTGTTAGCAGAAGTCTGTCTAGTCTCGGCCCTAGCTGGCCACCTAAGTCACCTGATCTGTCAGTGTGCGATTACTTTTTGTGGGGTACCCTGAAGTCGAAGGTGTATCGCAACAACCTTCATAGTCTTCAAGAACTGCAGCAGAACATTTCGGATGAGATTGCAGCAATTCCAGCAGTCCAGCTTCGATCTGCCTTCAGCAACTTGCTGACCAGGACCCAAAAGTGCCAAGAGATGAATGGTGGTCATTTTCAACATCTGCTATAGTCAGGTTAGTACTGTAGTTCCTTTCATCTGCTGTTTCTTTGTACCCTGGCACTCTGTTCTCCGGGCCACTATTATTTTCCCCACCCTCTACTTACGCTACAGAAGCCTATGTATGCTTTATTGTGTGTTGTTTAAAGTCACAAACTTCAGTCTATTTATATCAACATATTTCAAATTGGAAGGACCTTCCCAATCTATGCATTCTTACATGTTTTTTTAAATCATTATTTTGAATTCATTTATACCGCATGTTTCTCATTCCAAACGCCCGTTGCCTGTATATATTAGCATGAGTCTTTCAGACAACTCATTAGATCGCATTTAGGTTTACACTGAAAAGGGCCTTTCACCTGTGTCTTAACATATGTCTTTTCAGAATAGTCATTAGATTACACTTATATCCACACGTTTCACATTGAAAAGACCTTTCGCTTGTATGTGTTAACATGTGTGTTTTCAGACTACTCGTTTGAGTAAATTTATAACCACACATTTCACACTGAAAAGGGCACTCGCCTGTATGTGTTAACATATGTATTTTCAGACTACTCTTTTGACTACATTTATATTTACATATTTCGCACTGAAAAGGCCTTTCGCCTGTATGTGTTAACATATGTATTTTCAGACTACTCTTTTGACTACATTTATATTTACATATTTCGCACTGAAAAGGCCTTTCGCCTGTATGTGTTAACATGTGTATTTTCAGATTACTCTTTCGAGTACAATTATATTCACATGTTTCACATTGAAAAGGCCTTTCGTATGTATGTGTTAACATGTGCAATTTCAGATGACTCTTTTGACTACATTTATAATCACATGTTTCACATTGAAAAGGCCACTCGTTTGTATGTGTTAACATGTGTATTTTCAGATTACCCTTTAGATTACACTTATATCCACACGTTTCACATTGAAAAGACCTTTCGCCTGTATGTGTTAACATGTGTCTTTTCAGACGACTCTTTTGAGCACAGTTATAATCACACATTTTACATTGAAAAGGCCACTCGTCCGTATGTGTTAACATGTGCATTTTCAGATTGCTCTTTACAGTAAATTTGTATCCACATATTTCACATTCGAAAAGATTCTCCCCTGTATGACCTTGGATATATTTATATCTGCATATTTCATATTGGAAACGTTCCGTAGCTGAATTGGCTGCTCCATGATCTTTTAGCTGAAATTAGGAAAAAAGTTACTTTAAGATATTTTTATTGTTGGCGTTTTAGCGATCTCTGAAAGACAATTAATTAAATTTTACAGGAATCGTTAGTGTCTTGCTCGCTTTTCCACCCTGGAAGCTTTGCGTGGCGTAACTGCAACCGTGCGTAGATAATTTTGCTTGCAGCAAAGCAAACAATTAGTAATTTGACGCCGCTTAGAGTAGGTTAATAATTTATGTAGTTCTTCACTATAGTATTATGTTCCGCTGCTTTCGAAAGCGTCTGTTCCAAAAGCTGGGAAATACTTTTCTCCTGGGATAATAACCCCACGCGACGGTTTGTACTACGCTTTATGGAAAAGGTTCAACTTTTGTGCTTTATTTGATGCTTTCGTAGGTCTCTATACTATTGTTACAAGATCTTACGAAAAGTGCAGTACGAAAAATCACATATACACAGGCGAAGATGAATTAGATGCAAGTAGTTAAGAAACTGAAGATCTTTTGGAAGTTTACAATGGAATAATAATAAATGGAATAGAGATGAAGACAACCTCGAAACATTTCTCATATTTTTTTTATTAGATACATGTTTATCGTCACACTTAAAAGAATATACTACAACTTCGCAGTGATTTCGAGGGCAATTGTATATTGGTATGCAACTCTGACCATTATAACGTAAGCGAGTACATCAGGTTTCTATATTTGAGGTGCAGGTTCATATGGCAAAGTGACTGTATTCGGCAGAGAACACCTTTCACCATTTCACTTCCAACTTCGTTAATTCTGTATGTATGTTCATTATGTTCAAAATCGCAAATTGGCCATGCGACTAGCATCTTCAGCCCGTTTATGTTTCTGTATACCAAGAACTCCAACCGAGAAAAGCGAATTATTAGTTAAAGGGTACCAGAAAGAGGCAGCTGAAAGGAGCAAGTGAGCAGCACTAGTAACTTTGTAAGAGCAATTTTAGTTACAGTGAGAGCTAAATTGTTACAATCTAACATAACTTGAAAAACCATGCATTGCATAGTTTAAAGTCTCGGATTTAAAACTAGGAATTTGAACATAGGATTCGTTCATTACGGTGAACACTCTGAATCACAGTTTACTCTTGGGATAAGACTTCTCGCAAAGTATAAAATGAACATAGGACTTAAGGAGATACACTGTGAAAGAAAATAGGGAATCAGGGAGCTAAACGTACACAAGGAAATTAAAATATTTCCTGAATAAACTAAGTCATCCATGTATACAGAATAGGTTTTCCAACATATGGAGAAGGTGAAAATAATCCACGCAACGTGGACCATATGTGTGAGAATGCTGAGGAAGGTATTATAGCTTGTGCTTGTACACCTAATGCAGCAAATGTTGAAAACTGAAGCGTGTTAAGTATCTAATAATATAGGGGCGTATTGATATCGATGCACATCACAATATAGTGGAAAATGCATGTGCAAATTGGAAAGTTTGAGGTTGATGTTGTCCGAATAATGACTAGGAAATAAAATATCCGTTTCATGAAGGAAATGCACTGTTACATTGAACGTTGAAAAATGTGAGCATTGTGGTAATAGAGTAATTTTAAAAAAATGGCCAGGCGTTGTTGAATGTGTTGTTCAATATTATAGCGTTGCACTGATTATGAATAAATGCATGAAGATTGATGATACGAATTACGGATTACGAATTAAGGATCACGCTTTACATCGCTCACAAAAAACGTTTGGCAAAAGCATTAAATTTTGTATACTTTCCGCGTAATAGTAGTGCTATTATTCGAATTATTTCTTTATTAGTGCTGTTTAGCTATGTTTCGATGTTTGATACTGTAACAGCCATAACTATGGAATATCTGATTTATGAAAAATGATAAATATTCAAATTACTACTATGATCCACTAATAATACTACAATACGCATTACGACCATGGTTTAAAAATTATGCAAAATTGGCATACTTTTTAGCGCCACCAATCATTAGATTTGCCAAACCGTTTGTTTATCTAAGTTCTTCAATTTCCTGGTATCAGGACAGTGCAGTCGTTCCCCAACGTCTTGTATTTTATTTTAGTGCTGAGAAGGCATTAATTTCTACGCATTTTTGGCACTCCGTCGTAAGTTTTGCATCTTCTTCAGACATCACTGTCGCGGCTGTGTAAGCGTGCAATAAAGTATGTCGTTCGCCGCCTCCGTTTAAACTCTCGTTCACAGCAACGCATTACCGTGTTCCTCTTAGAATGTGTTTTTGTATGAACTGTTCCAAGCACACTGACGGCGAGTGTACGTTTTTAACTCTATAAGAGACGTTCGTGTCATATCAGGAAAATCCAAAATTGTAAACATGCTATGATGTATAACTAGTATTAATACTGACAATTACAAGATCCAATATTGAATTCCTTTTATGGAATTTTTTTGAAAGCCATGGAAGCAATCGTATTTTTATATAAAAGGAGCCAATCTGACTAATATTAACTTTTTATTACAATGTTAATTCATCGAAGATCATAGCTAATTTCAAATAAGATGGTGCATTATTAAGTAACATGCATGACTAAGACCGGCGACACCTGAGACGAATAGTCAACAGAAAGAGCATGGAACATTGGGAGAAATCACGGCCTAATACAGCACTGGCCGCGCTGGAAACCTCTCCCAGTGGACAATCCGTCGGAACATGCGTGCTCTCGCGAAGGCAACCGTCGCACTACACGAGTGTCACCTCTAACCCCGCGCCATCCAAGACTGGATTGCATTTGTCACTAATCACCTCGGTTGGACATTATCGTCTGTATCATGCTGATGTGAGGTACGGTGTGTGGCGCAGACCTCGTGAAGCGATGGATCCCGCATGACAAGAGAGCATGTTCCAGAGCGGTTGGATATCAGTCATGGTCTGAAATGGGTTTACCTGGTATGTAATGGGGCCCCTAGTACTGGAAGACCCGTTGAATGGTCCTCGGCATCGTCAGATGCTCGAAGACAATATCCACCCGTTTTGGTTTTTTTTGGCACCCTTACGAAATTGCTGTCTTTCAAGACGACAAAACGCCGCCAAATTGCTCCAATGTCGACGGAGAATGGGTCGAAGAGCATGCAGGGAAGGTCCAATGACAAAGCTTACCCCACGAGCCCTAATGTGAACCGCATTGAAAATATCTGGAATGCTGTTGAGCTCAGGATCCGTGCACTGGTTTCTGCAACCACGAACAGGCCGCAATTAGTTTCCGTTTGCTGACTTGTGGTGTCAGATAACTGCGAGAGTGTACCAGGGACTTGCAGACTAACTTTGGCGTCGTATCGAAGTACTCCGCAGAACCAGAAGAGGGTCGATATTAGATGAACATTCCATTAGTTTTACTAAGTGAGAGTAGCTTGATATACATGTTTTTCCCTTACATGCTTCTAATAAGATAATGAATTACATCTTGCCGGATTTCTTCTTTATAAGGCTAATTACGATTATCAGAGGTATTGAGTCAGAGGTGTGTACTCTTATGGGTATATGGGTAT